>JADRCD010208384.1:12990-33020 GCA_019843815.1 Montemys delectorum | reverse complement strand
AGGGAAATGCAAATCAAAACAACTCTGAGATTCCACCTCACACCAGTCAGATTAGCTAGGATAAAAGACTCAGGTGACAGCAGATGCTGGAGAGGCTGCGGAGAAATAGGAACACTCCTTCATTGCTGGTGGGATTGCAAACTGGTACAACCACTCTGGAAATCAGTGTGGCCGTTCCTCCAGAAATTGGACATAGTTTTACCAGAGGACCTAGCCATACCACTCCTGGGCATATATACCCACAAGATGCTCCATCATGTAATAAGGATACATGCTCCACCATGTTCATAGCAGCCTTATTTATAATAGCCAGAAACTGGAAACAACCTAGATGTCCCTCAACAGAGGAATGGATACAGAAAGTGTGGTACATCTACACAATGGAGTACTACTCAGCTATAAAAAACAATGAATTTATGAAATTCTTAGGGAAATGGATGGATCTGGAGAGTATCATCCTGAGCGAGGTAACCCAATCACAAAAGATCACACATGGTATACATTCTTTGATAAGTGGTTATTAGCCCAGAAGTTTGGAATACAGGAAGAACAACCCACAAACCACAAGAAACTTAAGAAGAAGGAAGACTAAAAGGTGGACATTTCATTCCTTCTTAAAAAGGAGAATCAAACACCCACAGAAGGAGTGGCAGAGATTAACTATGGAGCAGAGACTGAAGGAAGGACAAGCATATAGCTATCTCCTAAGAGGCTCTGATAATACCTGACTAATACAGATGTAGAGGCTCACAGCCTTTCATTGAACTGAGTACACGGTCCCCAATGAAGGAGTTAGAGAAAGGTTCTATGGAGCTGAAGGGTTTGCAGCCCCTTAGGACAAACAACAATCACTAACTAGTACCCTCAGAGCTCCCAGGGACCCAACCACCAATCAAGGACTATACAGGGTGGGATTGAATGTACTGGCAGCAGGTATATAGTAGAGGATTGCAAATTTGATCATCAATAGGAGTAAAGGACCTCGGCCTTGTGAAGGTTTTGTATCCCAGTGTAAGGGAATGCCAGGGCCAATAAGTGGGAGAGGGTGGGGTGGCAGGCATGAGGAAGGGGGAGGTAAAAGGGGTTTTTTCTTGCTTTTGTTTGTTTGTTTGTTTGTTTGTTTTGGAGGGGAACCTGGGAAAGGGAAAATGTACATGTAAATAAAGAAAATACCTAATTAAAAAAAAAAAAAAGAAAACAGCAGCCAAAGTAATTTCCTAAAATAACACTTGCATTTGAAAACTGGGCTACAGATAATTTTGTTTCTCTAAACCTAAAACTGATGTGTAATCACAAACTATGAGTCATATTAGGAATATAGAAAAATAGTTGAAGTTAGTCATTATGTATTTTGTATGGAAGAAATGCCATTCATTATGTTATTATCACCTATGTACCATCTATGCATTTATAAATCTTTTACTATTGTCTATAATTCTACATGTACTTATATTTAGAAAAACTGTTTTCATTGCAGAAACAGGTGAAATTAAGACAAATTAAATACTTAATTGTATAATCTTAAAAAAATAAAAGTCTTGCACTAATGTAAAGATACTTGAGCAATTTTATCAAGAGTCAAAATGATAAGAAATAAAGATCGATGGCATAAAAATTATAGCTCCCCTTTTGTGTATATCATGCTTTCATAATGAACTTGGTTTAAAATTTATCGCCATTTTATAAATATAAATACAATAATGTAAATGTGAAATATATTTTATGATATGTCAAATATTATACATGTATAAATTATAGATAAATGTATAACAAAGTATATTAAATAAATAGCAATAAATATAAATATAAAATGAGAAAAATAGATTATTGTTCATACACTCTCCTGTTTCCAGCTCTTTCACCCTCTCTTTGTTCCAGCTTCTCACCACCTCTTTTCCAATCCAGATTATGGACCTTTGTGCCAGAGGCTTTCCAAGGGCGTCTCCAGCCCAGCTTGGTGCCAGAGCCCTAGTGAAGGGACGAGAGCGAGCAAGCATGGACAGAGCTGTCTCTGCTGTGTCTTCCAGGTCACTCTGAGTAAGGTTGGGCTGGGCGGATGAGAAGTGTGGCACAGCTGGAGGCCTCTTCTCAAGTGTTACAGCTCTTAGAACAAAAGGCTCAGACAATGGAGTAGATCTTTCGGGTGCTTTTCCTTCCCTGGATAGGATTGATATACAGTTTTGGGGGCCATTCAGATTTCGACAGCAGTTATCTCTCATTGTTTTTTGCCCAGAATCTTTATTTGCATGTAAGAGGGCTTGCCCAATACCACACACCTCCTGCTGGGGCCATTGTTGGGGGGTTTGGGACTGAAACCTGAGCCAAGCTCCCAAGAGTTATAGCTGAACACCTAGTGTCCCTGTGAACAGAGATTGCTCATTGGGTGCTCCAGGGTTCTAGGCCTGTTACTCAACTGGGCCCAGGCTGCCTGAACAACCCACTGCCCCATACCAGATCTGCTTTCTTTCTGTCTCTCATTAAAAGACAGCAGACTTGGGTAGCAACAACAACATAACAAAAATAAAACATAATAAGATAAAACAAAAATATAGTACACTGAATTTGGACAAGACATCTACAGAAAAACCCAGTTGTTCATACTTTCAGGAGGCCCATAAAAATATTAAACTGAAAGGTACCATATATAAACAGAGGACTTGTTTCAGATCTATATAGGCCTTGTGATTGCTGTTTCAGTCTCTGTGAGTTCATATGAACTTTGTTCAGTTAGTTAATTTAGAGGGTGTCCTTGATCTCCTGGTATCCTCCATCCCTCTGGCTCTTACATTCTTTCTGCTTCCTCTTCTCAAGAGTTCCCTAAGGGAGGGAATAGGTTGAGATATCCCACATAGAGCAGTGTGTTCTAAGGTTTCTCTCTCTCTCTCTCTCTCTCTCTCTCTCTCTCTCTCTCTCTCTCTCTCTCTCTCTCTCTCTCTCAATGAATGATGTTTGATTGTGGGTTTTTGTATGTGTTCCTGTCTTTTGCAGGAGGAAGCCTTTCTGATAATTGCTGTAATTGCTGATCTATGTGTATGGCAGAATATCATTAAGAGTCATTTCATTGTTACTCTTTTTATTTTAATCAGTAGTATTTGGTTTTATGTTAGATTCTTGGGCTATATAGTTTGGTTCTTGATCACACAAACAGTGTCATACATGGCTTCCATCTCCTAGATTGGACCTTAAGTCAAACCAGATTTTGATTGGTTATTCCCATAAGCTTTGTGCCTGTATTGCCCTAGCACATGTTACAGGCAGGTCAGCATTGTGGGCTGGGTTAGTGTTGACATCTTTCTTTTGATAGCCTGTAGAGTATCTTTCTGTACAAAGACATTAAAACATAGGAATGAAGGTTTTATGTAGGCACCATCTTTTCTTCTTCATGGTGTGAGTGTTGCCTTCAGCAATGGGGTCTTCTCAGTTTTGGCTAGCAATCTATTGTCTTGACAACATCTGAGGTTATTTATGTATTTCTGTGGAACCCCTTAGCCAACTCAATTGGATGTAACCCAGTCTAGGTACTGGAAGCTTCATTTGGTGACAAGAAATGGACAGGTGACAAGAAATGGACTCAGCCTCTTTCATTATCTAGAAACCTCATTAGGATCACCTTTATATTTAAATTTTTCTAACGACTTGTTTTTCCCTATGAACTAAATAATTGAAGAAGAAGAAGAATACTCTTTTCTTTTTGATAGGTAAATATTTCATGTGTCAATTGAATACAACATCTTGTTATGAATGAGAGATTAATCAGAAAACCTCCATAAATTCTAAAACCACTTCGTGGTGATAGTATAAACATAGTGTAAAGTCTTTTACTGGACCACTAACCTCTACTCTGAGTATACAATTTTGTGGTATTTATATATACCCTACCCACATCCTTCTGAGTGGAAATGATAGTTAGGTTGCTTATAAAACCTGAGACAGTGAAAAGGTTGGGTAAATAATTGTTATACTTATTGGTGACAGAAAGGGGTCAAAAGAAACATCTGAATATATTTACTACAGATGTATTTTTATGCTAAAGTTTACCATACATGTAAAAAGAATAAATCAATTAAGTGATTTAAATATCAATGCTAACTTTCTATTAGTTTTCTATTTTTTAAAAACTATTTAGTGTGTGTGTGTGTGTGTGTGTGTGTGTGTGTGTGTGTGTGTTTTCATATACGAGGTTGACTAAGAAGATGGTGTTGGATTTTCTGTCCCTGTAGTTACAGATTGTTAATTCAGCTGCTGCATTTGGATGCTGGAGACTGAACTTTGGTTTTCTGAAAGGGTCACACTTATTTATAACCACTGTTCCAGCTATCCAGCCCATTTTCAGCAATCTCCAATGCCTTGAAACTTAACTCTTCTATATTATTGATCTTATATATTTTTGGAAGACTAATATGCTTTATATAAAAAGTTTACTAAGTAGTCAAATGAAACAATGAAATAAATAGCACTGATATGAAAAATTGGAGAATAAACACTGATAAATCATATTCTTTATAGGATTAAGGCACGAAACACCACTTGGTTAGCAATGACTATCATTGGTTTAATCTTCCCTTAATTAAGAAAAATGAGGATCTTGCCAGACATTTCTTTGATTATTTGTCAAAATAAAATGTAAGTCCTTAATAGTCATATGTGCTAAATATAAATATATTTAATAGTGGAATATATACCAATACACATCTGATTATTGTCAAAAGATGAGAAAATCGAATAATATACCTATTCCAGTTTCTCAGGTAACTATTTCCACTGAGACTCTCACAGTATTATATACATGTATTTGCTAACCTTTTAGCCCGAGAAGAATATCATGTGATACACTAAATTTTCATAACCCAGAAGTGGAATGTTTTCAGCAGTGAGGGTTTGTTTAAATAATTTTGTCACCATGGGAACATTCTTTTCTTTTCTTTTTTCCCCCTACAACACAGCCTATGGCGCAGAAGCTTTGGTGACCATAGTCCCTAAAGAGAGATAAAATGTGTTAGAGAAGAAACAAACACCTGCTGGAGTTATTTTTGTTTTGACTAAAGAGGCTCTTTGATATTCAGCTTGGGGGAGGAAATGCAAGTAAAAAACAAAGACTCTGATTAAAACCCTGTTTTCATTTCAGTGGGGGGCTCTCTTCAGGCTTCATCGCTGTTTCAGGAGGTAAAACAAGAAGGCGTGTAACCTTTGGACCCTACTACCACATCATTAATCTCACCCAGAAAGAAGACAGAAGGTCCCAGTGTGTGGTGCCTGTGGAACAGATATATCTAATAGATCTGGGCTTGATTCTATCACAAACACTGGCATTTGCCAAGTTTAACTGGAAGAGAAATCTAATCTTACAAATAACTGAAATAGAAGAAACTGCATAAAACACTTGTTTTTAAATTATTCTAATGCTTATAAATTGAATGAGCTTCTTCATAATTGAGATAACTTGTCTTTGTGGATTTATGGGTTGTAATATTATTTTTTTTAAAAATACTAAACTTCATTTAAAGTTAGTTCTTATGATGCTTTTGATTAATGGTTGCCTAGAAAAGGAGTTCATTTCCTAGAGATTTGGGGTTTTTTGTTTGTTTGTTTGTTTGTTTGTTTGTTTGTTTTGTCTTTTTTTTGTGTGATATCTACTTATTCAGAAATATCACTTGTGGTTGGAAAGAAGTAGTGTGTGTATGATGAATTACTTGATGGATATATTAGCATTTTATCATCTAGCACTCAGCGAAGGACAGTTTAGTGAGCAGAGAGGATGATGTTTACCAGCCAGAGGTAGTGGAAGGATGGAGTGAAATAGTGATATTGGAACATTTGAAGGCTATTGCACATGTGAACTCACAGCAGCTGGGACTGCCCATACCAGACCTGCACAAGGTCAACACAGACAAAATCCAGAAGTGGATGGAGTCAGGAACATCCCATCCATCACTAAGCAGCTATCAGCAGTTCAAGGCTGCCAGGAACTTGAGTCAGTTTTCCACTGAAATAAAGGCCCTGCTTGGTTAACCATGCATGTAAATTACCACACACCCATGAACACAAAGCATACCCATTAGGTCCCAGAAATATAAAAGAGCACATTAAGTTTGGAGAAAATAGTGGTATGTCTTAGAAGACTGGAAGCAATTGGAAGGGAGGAGATATGGGTAGGTCTGATGATTTCCCTTTAGTTGTGTCTTTGTTTTGATTATTTTAGTAGTACAACTGAGGATTTGTGTTTGTCCTAACAAAACCTTGATTCAAGATTTTTGTTTGTTTTATAAATAAGATATATTTCAAGCTTGTTCAGGGATGAAATAGTTTCTTAAATCTTTATGAATTTTTATTTCCTGTCTATAAAAAGAGGGAAACAGTAGTAACACACTGAGCCAGTCAGAGATCTATGAGGAGCAACTATGGAAATCAAGTGCTTGGAGTCTCCAAAACTGTTATCTGTCTGACTGCAGTACTGATATGCAAGCAGTTGATCCTCTCATAGCAAAATCACTCCAGCAGGTCATTTGTTTCAAGTTGAAGACACTTTGAAAACATAGCCAATAGAGGAGGGCATGCTGACCTAGAAGAAGGCGGGGTTGCAGTTCCCATGCAGACAGTGTCCTCTCTGTACCTGAAGGAAGAAATGCATTCCTTTTCCCAGAGATAGGAAGTGGGAGCTGCAAGCCACCTATGCAAAGTTTAGCACAGTAACCCTCATCTACCTTGTCACTTGCCAGGGCTAAGTGCCCTAAACCCAAGCTCCTTCATGCTGCTTTGTTTACTGCCTGTGGTTCAGTTCATCTTATAAGCATAACACTTCAACGAACTTATTTTTCCTGTAATTACAGCTCCTCCATCTCAGAGAACTTAAATACATGCATATACTGTTCCATTAATCTGTCATGCCACTGCAATTCTCAGGCCCACCTGGGAAGTACATTAAGGTCTGAGGTCAAGTTTGTCTTTCTTATTATTTTCAAAAATATTTTATAACTCAGTGGCTGTGGGAATAACAGCATTTTTCTTTTCTTTTCACTTTTATTTCTTTCCTTATTTTCTTCATCTTTTCTTTCATTGTTTTCTTATCTATCTATCTATCTATCTATCTATCTATCTATCTATCTATCTATCTATCTATCTATCTACCTATCTATAGTAATCCAGAGTAAACATGATTATTTATAGGTGAAGGTGTCATAGTCACCCCTCTGTAAAGACAGACAGGAATTGGCTGTAATGATGTGGCTTTTGACTTACCAGTTTCTCTCTCTTTTCTCAGCCAACTGGACTACCATTTCTTTGTATTTTGTCCATTCTGACACATCATGATCATAGTGGAAGAAACTTCTGCCATTTGACTTTTGATCTTACTTCCCTGTCCTGAACTACTAATAGGCTGTAATAATTACAAGTAGATTGATAAATAAGGCATATTGCATATTCAGCAAGTAGAAAATATTGGTTACACTGTCCACTTGCAAATGGAATGTATTTCAGAATAGTGGAACAACCACAGGATCAAACATAAGTGTTCAAGATAATTTTCTATACTTTAAATAACATTTACAAATCAGTGATATTGCTTAAAACCTCATATATGGTATTTCCTAGAAATGAGTATTTCTGTAGTTAAATCATAAGAATCTCAGTTAAGCTTCAATTCTAGGAATATAGACTCATGCAGTTAAACACCTGTTCTATATTAACTGCCAGAATGTCTTATTCAAATAATCTCAGCAAACCATAGCCATTTGAATAGATATACAATCTTCTTTACTTGTTTTACTTCCTTTGAATTACATACTGGAGCTTTCAACAAATATGGAGCTGTACCTTTAGTATCACCCCTCAAAATCAAATGTTAGCAAATGTACCATATTTTGACTGAAGTATCCACATATAAGCTTCCTAGTATCTCAACATTACAAAATACTAATCTTAAAAATATAATAGTTAGAGATGCACAACAATGGCTACTGTAAATTCAAGATCACCCTTAAAATATAGTTCTTGGTTGGTTGACAACATTTAAAACCACATTTACAAAAGGATATGGGCAGCACAAACTGTATTTAATGGATGAAAAGAGATGGGGGAGGGATGGATTAGAGGGAGGGAGGGAAGTTTACAAGAGGGAGGAGAGAGACAGAGACAGAGACAGAGAGATAGAAAGACAGAGACAGAGAGAGGAAAAGAGACTAAAAAAATTGGTGGGTAGGGAAGTGAGAGGGAATTAGTATGATGAAAATACATTGAACAAAATTCTCATAGAACTAAGAGAAAATGAGGAAATATGAAAATAAAGACCAACTCTACATTAAGTTCTGTCAAAACTATCTAAGGAAAAACCATTTCCATAATTTTGTGTGTCTGACTACGGATGCTTGACTGAATTTTGTTTTTTAGAAATTAGAATAGAAGCATGGATGACAACTAATGATCTGGTTATAATATTTTAAGTATTTAATTAATATATATTTCAGTCAGCCAGGCATGCTTCCTTGTCAATTATTATTATTATTAATTTAGTTATGATAAACCCTGGGGTTTATCGCTTTAGGGACAGAGAAAGCAATTGAGAAAAAATTGACTCAGTCTACATTCAGATTTAAAATTAATTTTTAAGAATGAATTAGAAAGCTAGATATTGTATAGATGAAGGAAAACAAGATATCCCATTTCATTTTTAAATTTTTATTCTCTTCACATATTTGAATCTTGCTGAAGGATTCAGTTAAAAGAGATTGACTATAAATAGAATGCCTTTTATATCCAAAGTAAAGTTCTCACTGAAAAGTAAATGAATTCAAATTTGTGTTGGGCCTGGGTATAAGGGTATGCAATGTAGTGATGCTGTTGTGTAACACTGTTTCTTGGGAAAATCTGAAGAAGTCTCTACACACTACAGATAACAAACAAAGGATACACCAAAGTCTAATTTAGAGAACCAATGAGTTTTATTGGGGTACTTATAGGAGTATGGATGAATGGCTGTGTACAGGAACAGAAAGAACCAGACTCTTAAGGCTACTGGAATTCCTTCAACATATTTTCCTATCAATATGGGTGACTTTATAAAATGTTTCGGGCTCACTTATTATCTTGGGTTGTTTATTTTAACCCCCCTCATCCCAAAACAACTTTAGCAAGGGGCAAATGACTAGAGAAAGCAAGAAGGACAGGTTGTATATAGAGAGGAAGTACATTCATGAGATAAAAATAGCATTGAAGTATTTTTATTTCAGATCTTAAGTAATACTGACTGTTAACATTTGCTACATGTTAGAACCACCTGGCATTTTGATAACATTATCTGTGGTCCAATAGTTAAAGACTATTGATCCTAATACTCTAGTACAGTAGAAGCTATTCAAATAGTAATTGCCTTTTGAGGGCATTAACTCAGCTGACATTTAAGTAAATTAATTGAAATGTAAACTTACTGCTATACTCGACTCCCAAATTAGCCTTCTTTTAGGCTTTTCCCCATTCTCTCCCCTCACTATGCTCTGTAGAACAGCAGAGTCTGTAAAGTGAAGACTGCACGCGTTGATAGAGTTTGAAAGCTAGGAGGCTGGCCTTGGTGTCATTCATTCTTGCTGGTTGTTATAGATATGGCTGACTTGCTTTGCTATTGTGCGATTGCTTTAATCCTCTGTTCATTCCTTTCTAATGAAATAAGTTCCCTATTCACTGTTTTGACAACTGGTTTTTCTGTTCCCAAGCTTGAACTGTGATGATGGGGGCCATAATCTTTGAACTATATCTACCTTGAATAACTTGTGCCTGGACCTATTCTGGTCACTATGCAGTCATCACTTGGGCAGTTGGAATATTTGGAACCTGATTAAAGTATGTCCTACCTGAAGACTGGCTAATTCCTCTGCTTTGTAAGGCTAAATTGTGCACAGTACTGAGGATCTGTGTGATCCCAGTTCATGAAGGCATTTACAAGAGGATCAGTGACTACAAGGCTCCCAGTATGCTCTCCATTTAGCATCTAAAAAGATAAGTCCTTCACTTGCATACAAGACACTCTATTGTTCTGTATAGCTGTGTTCCTGACCAATTCCCTGAAACACTGTGGAAATGAACAAGTACACAATGTTCTCCCATTCTCTGAGTAGTGAACATGAAGGTTCAAAAGTTCTGGGTTCTGTATGTTTGATATCAATGTCTACTAGAGTGCCTATATTTGGTATATATGTGGAATATTTAAAATTCTCTTAGGTGATCTCTATAGCTAGATAGATTTTACAGAAGTATGTTGGTAAGTCAGGTTGTAGAGTTTGTTGAGGATAGCAGCTGAGTTACAGTCTCCCACCAACCTGGAACTCTCTCTGAATTTCTGTTGAATACTGACCCTAATAGAAACCAGAAAAGAGGCCTGGGGCAAATTTCCCCATTGAGTCAAAATCTATTTTCTTTTTTTCTTCCTCCATTCCATCTCTCCTTCCTTATCTTCTTCCTCTTCTCTACCCCATTGCTCTCCCCTCTGTCTTCCTTTTTTCCATTCTTCCTTCTCTCTTTCCCTTCTCCTTCCCTTCCTTCCTTCCTCCCTCCCTTTCTTCCTTCCTTCCTTTCTTCCTTCTCTTATTCATTTCTTCTTTTCCTATAGTCCTCACTCATGTATGTTTCCTCTTTCTGTCTTTTAAAATTATTCACCTTTAGTACAGAAAGTTATTTTATTTTATTTTTCTTATTCATTCACAAATGCTTTAATATCTGTTTTAGCTTTCAGCAAATCTCTATGCTATAATCTCTAATTTTGCCCTTTATCTTACAGATGATCCACAGTTTCAAAAACTAAATTCTTGCACTTTAAAATGTATTTTGCTTTTTGGCTATTTGCTTGCTGTGACTTAAAGGTGAACCACGTAGATTTTCTATTAACTTATTTTTTCCATGAAGTGCCTGTTCTCTGAATTAAGTGATAAATTACAATTGCTGAATATAGATGTCACAGGAAAAAAAAACTACATAAAAAGTAAGGTTGTGGTTAAAAAGTATTCAAACATTATTCCTTATGTCTAATGGAAAACAGTTAATATTCAAAATGGTTTTGCTATTCTCCCTTCAACTTCTTCAACTTCTCTTTGTTTCATCTGCAAAATGATCAAGTCTGCCCATCGTGATCAATGAAACTGCATCAATTTTTTTTTTCTGAATAGAAAACTATCATATATTATCTATTTACCTACTATCAAGTCTATAAAAGAAATTAAGTATTTTAAATTAGCATATAATTATATAACTTCTCACTTCTATTTCTTCTCCCATATGCTCCTACATACTCCTTACACCTATACAGTCCCAAAATCATGACCTGCTGGTCTTTAGTAATTTATTGCATTTTTATATTATTAGTGAATGGGAAAAAGACCTTTGTGATTTTTCAGGTTATCATACATCCATTTTTTTTCTGTACCATGCAGTAAATATTTACTGAGAATTTGTTATGAACAACACTGAGTTTTAATTCCGGTATGCAGTTGGGTATAAGTCAAACATTCATTTTCTGTGTAATTTCATTCTAAGTAGAAAGCCACCAGTAAGGTGAAAAAGAGTAATTAAAATAGCAATAGAGGAAATAAAAACTGATCCAGTAAGCCTAGTCACATAATTGCTAAAATATTTATGAGACACTAGAGATTAAAATCATGCAGACTGAACAGAATTCTGGCTACTGGTGAGGAATACTATTGGGATGTTTGAATTATAGTCCATTCTTAAGTCATCATAAGTTAGAGGAATTACAAGTTTAGAAGAAATGTACTCATATATTTTTATTTCACAATATTTTTGGAGTGTGTACTTTCAGAAACCTAGCATGCCCACCATATATTTGCTGTTGAAAAAAAAAACTTTTGAAAATTTAGAAGTATGATTTAGCTAAATATTGGAATATTATTTATCCTTAGTTTCTTTGGAAACCATAATCTATTTAAGGCATCATAATGGAATAGCACAGATGTGGTTGCTTAAACAAGTAAATCAACAAGAACAACAATAACAAATGTTTCTTTACAGTCCTGGAAACTACAAGTTTAAGATCAAACTAGAAGTTAAGATCAAAGGCAGCATGGATGGTTTCTGGCTAGATGACTCTCTTAGGCTTCCAGATGACAGTTTGTTGCAGAGACTTAAGATCGAATTTTCAATCTTTGTGTTCAGTACACAACCACAATGATGAAAGGAACTAAGAAGGAGGGATGAGGGAGAGAAAAATAGAGGAAGTGGAAGAGAGAGGAACAATAGGACTAGGAGGTAGGAAGAGGGTAGAGGAGTGGAGAATAAGAAAGAGACATCTGGAATCCATTCCTTTTGTCCGTGTTTGTGCTACTTAGGGGTTTTGTCAACAGGAACCTAAACACTTTTGGGAAGAAGGAATTTCAGTTGAAGACATAACTCATCAGATAGGCTTGTGGGCATGTCTGCAGAAGCATTATCTTTATTAATGCCTGATGCAAGTGCCCTCTGTGCAAGTACCACTCCTATACAGATGCTCCAGGGTACTCTAAGAAAGTGGGCTGAGCAAACCACCTGGAACAAGGCCATAAGCAGTATTGCTCCATGGGTTGTTCTTCTGTTTCAGCCTCCAGTTTCTTGGTTTCTTGCTTTGATTCCCCTGAGTGATGGATTCAGATTAGGAAAGGTATGCTGTGTTAGTCACTATTGTTGTTGTGAAGAGACATCATGACCATGGCTCCTCCTATAAGAGAAAAAATTAATTGGGAACTTATTTAGTTTCACAGGTTTAGTCCAGTATGTATTATCATGGCAGGGAAAATGGCAACATGCAGGCAGGGGCTGGAGCAGTAGCTACAAACTAATTTATAGGCAGACAGAGCAGGGCTGGGCCTAGAAGATATCTACTTGTCTTGTAAAGGTTTTTCGAATTAATTTCTATGATATGTTTCTTTAGCATATCTATAGCCTTTTTTATCATTACAATTACAATCAATGAATCTACAAAGATATCTGACTCACCATGAGTATTTCATTTTTAAAATTTTATAGCTAAAACAGAAGTAATTGTATATCAGTTTAGATAAATGTTAGATCATTCATTATTCGCAGCCAGAAACTCAGTTATAAACATACTCCTTTATAAGATATTACATACCATAGACTCAGCAGACCCTCTAACAGATAGGTACCCCAACCGACTTTTACAATTCATGATTTTATTTTTGGTATATAAATGAAACAGTGATGGAGTCTTCAAATTGGACTCAAGATTTTTTTTTTATTAAGGTAAATGTCTGTATCTAATAAAACTCAAATTTTCGCATAAACAAATGTATTTAAAAAAAAACTTGAATGGGTATTATTTTACTTTATTTTATTTTATTTTATTTTATTTTATTATTTACAACCTTGACTTACATCTTACTGGTCAAATGTTATCCAGTGATGGGTCATGATTCTTGCATGCCTAAAGCCTTAAACTACTATTGTCCTTGACCAGGAGAATCCCTGCTGTGTTCTAAGCAAAATCAACTAAGCAGAAACATCCTCTCCTCATTGTATTTCTCTCAAGGATGCAGGCCCCTAACCTTAATTCCTTCTGTTGTCTGTATTCCAGATAATAAAGTCCATTGAGTGTTATTGTCTTTTATGGTTATTCCTTTTCTTTGACTGAGTTGGTATTGCTGTGATAAAACACTATGGCCGTGAGCAATCTGGATAGATTTATTTCATCTTTTAGTTTGGTGTCGATCATTGAGGGAAGTGGTTCTCAGTCTATGTGTCATGACCCCCTTGTGGATCAAATGAGCTCTTCACAGGGGTATCAACTCTTCTGCATGTCAGGTATTAAATTTCATAACAGTAGTAAAATTACAGTTATGAAGTAGCAACAAAAATATATTTATAGTTGGGGGTCACTGTTAGCATCACCGAGTGCCTGCACCTGTAAATAGGCAGGACCACAGATCTGTTACCATGGCAATGCCCCCCCCCCCTTCCCAAGAACCCCTAGGGCTACCCAATTTCACCTGGGCAGTACATACGTCATCACGCAGATATAAAGGAGAAACCCTCCTCTCTCTGCCCTTTTTTTGTTCTCTCCCCTTTCTCTCTTTGCGCTCGACCTTCCCCCAGTCTCTTAAACTATCAGTCACCATGACATGAAGAACTGCATTAAAGCTTCACAGATTTACGAAGCTTGAGAACATCTGATCTAGGGAAAGCAAGGCAGAAATTCAAGGCAGGGATCCAAGGCATCACCTGAGCCAGAGAAGCTTTGCTATTTACCATCTTGGTTTAGCCTGCTTTTTTTTTTTTTTTTTCTGAGACAGGCTTTCTCTGTATAGCCCTGGCTGTCCTAGAAATCACTCTGTAGACCAGGCTGGCCTCGAACTCAGAAATTCGCCTGCCTCTACCTCCCAAGTGCTGGGATTAAAGGCATGTGCCATGCCATCACTGCTTGGCTTTAGCCTGCTTTTTTATTCATACAAGAAACATCTTCCTAAAGTGATGCCACCCACCATAGGTTAGAGTCTGTTTTGTCAATCTCTTATTAAGAAAATTAACTCACATGATTTCTCACGAGCAAATGTGCTTGGGGATGTTCTCATTTGAGGTACCTTTATTCTCCCACATAACTAGCTTGTATCAGGTTTATATAAAAACAAGCCATTAAAGTCTTCAAGGCCTGCGTTCAGTCGGATCCCTGCAGCAACTGCTGCGGCGATGGTCTTCCGTAGCTCTTTCTGTCTTCCTTTCGTTTCTAGAAACATGGCATCTGGAGTGGCTGTCTCTGATGGTGTCATCAAGGTGTTCAATGACATGGAAGTTCGCAAGTCTTCAATGCCAGAAGAAGTGAAGAAAGGCAAGAAGGCAGTGCTTTTTAGCCTGAGTGAGGACAAGAAGAATATCACCTGGAGGAGGGCAAGGAGATCCTGGTAGGAAATGTGGGGCAGACTGTGGACAACCCCTACACCACTTTTGTCAAGATACTGCCAGACAATGACTGCCGCTATGCTTTCTATGATGCAACCTGCGAGACCAAGGAGAGCTGGTGTTCATCTCTGGGCCCCTGAGAAGGCACCACTTTAAGAGTAAAATGATCTGTGCCAGCTCCAAGGATGTCATCAGGAAGAAACTGACAGGAATCAAGCATGAGTTACAAGCTAACAGCTCAATTTCTCCTGGCAGAGAAATTAGGTGGCAGCACTTCCCTGGAGGGCAAGCTGTTGTCAGCCAACTCCAGCCCCCTGCCTTGAGCCCCAGACTTGCTCTTGGGTGTTGCAGGCTGCCCCTTTCCTGCCAGACCAGAGGGACTGGGTGGATCCCAGCAGGGGGAGGGCTATCCCTTTACCTCAGTTGCCAAGCATCCCTCCCACCCCCTGGGCCATCTTTCTTCCTCCATCTCTTGACTTTTCTGGCCTTCCCAAACTGCTTTTGATCTTCTGATTCCTCTTGGGTGGAAGCAGACCAAGTGCCATCTGTCCTAGGCACCCAGTTTGGGGGGAGCCTGTATTTTTTTAAAGACACCTCTACTTCTCATCCTTCCCTATCCCATGCTGCCAACTTCTAACCACAATAGTGACTCGGTGCTTGTCTGTTTAGTTTTGTGTGTAAATGAAATGTGGAAATGACCTTTCCTGCACCAGCTGGTTGCTCTCCCCTTTCCCTTGATCTTGGCCACTCATGGAGGCAGGACCAGTAAGAGACCTAGAATTAAAAATAAATAAATAAAAAGTAAAAAAAAATACAATAAGAAGGCTAATTAACAACAACAACAACAACAACAACAACAACAACAACGTCTTCAGAGCCTTCTCGCCTAGAATTTCAATCTCAGCCATCAGAAATTTCCAAGTTTCCTTTTCTGTAAGACTGTAACTCTCAGTGGTACGATGCCTTTCAGTAAACTATAATCATCTAGTTACATACATGTTTATTACATTGAGAGTTGTTATTAACATAGGCATTTAAATATTATCCACTATTAAGTAATTTCACCAGATGTGAGAAAATTTGCAAGGCAACATGCAAATAATCACATTTAATAATTTAATTTAATCATCATGATATAAAATAAGGTAGGGGGTACTATTCCTATTTGATCTATAAAAAGTGAGATTTATAGAAGTTATATGAATGTACAACAGAAGCAAATTATTCTTGCATAAAATGAGCCATAATTAGACAAAGCCTTGTGACATTACAGTAAGACACCTCTTTGCTCCTCTGTTCGCTTTTATTTGCTTTTACTCTTTTCAGTATGTTTTTGTTTCACTTATTCATGATATTCAACTTTTTATTGCCTGTAATAAAATGTAATGTTTTTCTTCATTATGAAATTAGAGAGAAAAAAAGACTCACTGGGAATATTGAATTGACTCTGCAGAAAATAACTATTAATTTTCCTTTGTCCTTCATTGTATCTAATATATTTGTCACAAATCATTTCCCCTAAATTGACTTTTACTCAATTAAATTCCCAGTGAGTATAAATATAATTATATATATTCTTGGAATATATTTGAAATAAATGATAAGCAAATATGTTGCAAAAATGAAGTTATACAAATATTTTGAGTTTGTACCATGTAATGTTTATGCCAAGAATAAAGGAAGGAATTGTCTGTATTTAATAATCCACTGATAATAATTGGCTCATTTGTTAAATTTAGTTTGCAATGAAATATCCATATTTTTTTGCAAGAAACATAAATTAGAAAAGGCAGGGTCCAAACTTCAGAAATTTGTTGAGTTTACTAATTGGAAAAGTCAGGGGGACATTAATCACATTTGTAAATAGCATCATTGTACTGCAGACAGTTGTGATTCTTGAAGTGTCTAGACACAAGTCAATATCAAGGGAAATTGAATGGGTTGAGTTACACAGGCATCCAGTATAACTGAGGTAGAAACCAGGAAAATAATACATTAGTTTTAAACAAGTAATAGAATTTTCATAAGAATCAGAGCATTAATATCATAGAATTTAAAGGAGATATAAAATATGAGATTCCATATTTTTGATTTTGCTATGAAAACTCAAGAACACTGAGATAGATAATACCACACTGAGTACTTTCTTTGGAGGCTAATTTTTATAGAAATTAAAATCTAATTTTAAACAGATACTCAAAATAAGGAGAATTGATCCTATTTACTAGTATCAAGTTCAGCTAGTATCTTATTCAGTGTTTTACTGCTCTTAAGAGACACCATGACCAAGTCAAAGTTCATAGAAGAAAGCATTTAGCTGGGGGCTTGCTTACAGTTTCAAAGGGGTAGTTCATTACAACAGGGAGCATTGAAGCAGATAGTGTCAGGAACAGTAGTTAGGTGCTGCATCATGACCTGAAGGCTGAGAGGAGATGAGAGGAAGGAGCAGTAGGAGAGGGATGAGAAGGAAAGAGAGACAGAGACAGAGACAGAGGCAGAGATATTGGCACTTTCATGAGATTTTTAAACTTCAAAGGACACTTCAGGGACTTATTTCCTCCAACAAGACCATGCCTCCTAGTCCTTGTTACCCTTCAAACAGCTCCACTTTCTGGAGACCATGCATTAAAGCATATAAGCCTACAAGGAACTTTCTCATTCAAGGTACACCACTGTGAGTCTAGATATCTGATGATAACTATTATCATATAAGTAATAGGCAATATCTCTGTATGTCATAGATACTTAGACTCTGACAACCTAGTCATTATGGTGAGGAATTTAAAATTCTCATGTAATATACTTTATGAAGTATCTAAAATAAACACTGAAGACAAATATTTATAATTTTGTTTCTCTCCATTGTATAAAATACATCTTACAGTTTTTTTTCTCTGTACTTATAGTGATATAATGTTTTCTCTGACCTCTTGGCATCCCTTTTGGTTAGTGCTAAGGTAAAATTATGTAACTTCAGTGTTATCATACCCGTTTCCTAGCTTTAAGTGTGATTTAATATACTCAGCACTTAAAATGAACTGAAGTTATACTCAACAATGACAAAATAATTTATGTAATTGTTTGATGAAGGTCAATGAAAAGACTCTTCGATATATAGAAAACTCTCAACACACTGTATGTTTCCCAGGTAGAATTAATTATTTTACAATGTTAATTTTTTTCTTCATCACTGGGGAAAGAAGAGTCTTATAATTAATCATTATGCTCTTTCTCAGAGTACTAAGCATTGTGTCTTTCTAGGAATAGACTACATAAATGATTGATAAACTAAAACAAAGACAACAATGACATAAAATCAAAAGCAAAAACATGAAATTTTCATATTTTGATTTTTGAAAGAGATGAGAAACTCTTTGGAATTGAATAAGTGTGACTAGAATTCAGAAAATATGGATAAATTGTATTTTTATTATTTGATCTTGCAACTAAAAATAGGAGGATGCCTCTTACTTGGCAATGAAAGGTATATACAATTTTAAAAATATAGTATGCAAAAAGATGTCTATACACACACACACACACACACACACACACACACGCACACATGCACGCACACATGTTGGTACAATTAGTTCTTCAGATGCCCAAAATTTACCTTTATGAACAATCCTTGGAAAAAAGCAATCTGTTCTGAAGTCGTGCAGTAGTTTTTATCATTATTCTCTAGCAAGTAGAATATAAGGTTCACATGCCATTTTCTACACACTAGATATTATAATCTAAGATTTAAACTACTGAGTAGACAATGTAGAGCACATGCTAAAACTGTGCCTTTTTGTATGAGGGTTCTGAACATCTTTGGATATTTGTATTCAGGTAGTTTCTTGAAACAATGGCCAGATACAAACCAGAGTTCAGTTGTTTTCATTTTACTGGAACATTTTCACATTTCCAGTGTTTATATGACATTGGTTTACAAAGTATTTGAAATGAAATACAGAAAGATTACAATCAATAGACTCTTTTATAGAGATTTATCTTTGTGATCATTGAGGGTAGCAGTGTTGAAATACTGAGAATCAAGAAGGGGACAATGATTTAGGGCGAAACCTTTTGATTACATTAACCATTAGGAGCTTCTCAGAGTGAGAAGCATGATAAATGACTGCTCTCCAATCTTATCCACAGTTGACCTTTCTTATGCCTATGGGAAGATTTGGAAGAAGCTGACGTCCACAAACTACAGCTCACTGCCAGAAAATTTGAATTTCATTTCCTGAAATGCCATTGGAATAAAACATATCTTCATTGGCTAGGGATCTCCCACTGTAGGTTTATGAATGTGCTAGAGTATGACATGCAGAGAAAAACGCCCTCTGCTGTTTCAGATCTGGTTTTGTAAACTACTGTAAATGCTGAGATGACCCTTCCTCCCATCATGTGAGTGGTAACCCAATCTTTGGAACCTTGTCCCACATGGAAACACATCATTGGCATTTGCAGCTGTGGACACAGAAAATTTAATAAAAAAGCTCTACAACAGAAAGAGCCTCTCAAGGTGAGGTGGTGCTATAGTTTTATTATCTTCACAGTGCCTGCATAATAAAAGCATTACAGGGTTCCAGTAAATATTATATATCATACATACTCACCTATAAAAGTACATAATGAATTGAGTATAAATACCTGTAAAATATATGAATAACAAAACTACTCAGTACACATGCTGCATATTAATGAAGATAGAACTTTATTCTTGACTTCCGTAGAGGGCAGCACAAAATGCTGTAGCCAGGTAGAAATCCCAGCTATGAAGCACAACAGAAATGGAAGGGAAAGAAAGCTGCAAATTCATCTTCTAATCATGCAAAATTTTCTGCCAGTTTTAAAGAATATTACAGGTGTATACTTTGTTTTTGTTACAGTATCTAATAATTCAAATTCACAAAGCAGATATGGTCTTTTATTATCTAGCTACATTTCTGTTATTTATTGTATATAGAATCTTTATGAATTATTTCTTTAAAATTATACTTATGCCATTTTGGCACTATTTTCTCTTGTGAATATATCATGATACTAAACCATAAGAATCTATGTCTATGCCTTCATGTCTATCTATCATCTATCATATCTATCTAATTTATCTATCTATCTATCTATCTATCTATCTATCTATCTAT
>JADRCD010208383.1:0-48192 GCA_019843815.1 Montemys delectorum | reverse complement strand
TGTGTGTGTGTGTGTGTGTGTGTGTGTGTGTGTGTGCAGCTGCTTGCGTGGATGCTTGTCTTGTGGCCCACATGTGGAGGCCAGGGCTCAGCCCTCCCTTCTCACTGTGTAGTCAAGGCTACTCTTGACCTCCTTATCCTCCAGCTTTACCTTCCAAGTGCTGAGAAACATCTTTGCACAAAGCCAGCTAGCCTCCCCGGATCTCTGTCCTATGCAGAGGCTAGGCACGAGGCTACAGATCAGCACTAGTGTGCTTGCCTGGCACACTCAAGGCTTGAACTCAAGCCCCAGCACTAAAGAGTCAAAAAATTTAAAAAAAAAAAAAAAGAAAAGAAAAGAAAAGAAAAGAAAACAACCACCAAATCTCTTGACCCCAGGTCTCTTCTCCCATCCCTCATGCCTTCTCCCTTTCATAGCCCAACTTGCCTGAGCCTGTCTGTGCAGGCTGTCTTCCTTCTTCTCTTCTCACTTCCTACTTACTCTGCAACCCACTGCCATCTGCTTCCTCCTCCACCTGGCACTGAAATAGCTCCTCTGCCATCCCAGTGGCCTCTAGCTCATCAAGACCAGCCGGCCGTTGCCAGCCCTGAAGCCGGCCATTGCCAGCTCTGACATGTCCGCAGCCACCACAGCTCTGGCTTCCTCCTTTCTAGTGTTCCGGGCTTTCACCTCTGGGTACCAGCTCTCTGCTGTCATCCTCTCTCCATCACAGGCTCCCCTCCTCTCTTCAGCCCCAAATGCTGGTGGCCCATGAGGCTCCAGTGAGAACTCCTATCCTTTCACACATTATTCTGTGGCTATTCTGTGTCCACTTTGCCACCACTATCCAGGGCATCCAGAGCTCTCTAGCTCTGTTCTCAGCTCAGACCTACGTATCAAGCTGCCTTGGAGTCTCCTATGGGGGGGCCAATCCAGGCCTCCATCTGATTGGACCTGACAGAAACCCTCAGCTTTCCTCCTGTTCCCACGGCTAAGAGCTCCACTTCGAGGGGTAGCCGTTCCAGGTTACAGTTCCACAATCCATTTCTACCACCAGAAATCTCGGTGTCATCCTGACTCCTGGGGTCAGTCCTGTAGCCAGCCAAACCACAGGCGGGATTGTGTTCACAGTCACCACATGGACTGTGCTGTGCCCTCCTCAGAGACATCTTTCTGCTGAATTGTTTTTTCTATACAGCATCTCATATAACCCAGGCTGGTCTAAATCTTGTTATGTAGCCAACGATGACCTTGATCTGATATTCCCGCCTCTACCTCCCGAGTGCTGAGATCTCAGGTATGTGGCTCCAGGCCAGGTTATGCAGTGCAGGGGACCTTGCCTGGGGCTTCCTGGTTGCTACATAGACACTCTGCAACTGAGATTTATCCTTAGCCCTCGTTTTCTGTTTGTGGTTTGTGGGGATTAAACCCGAGGTCTCTAGAGTGGTAGGGCAAGTGCTCTACTACTGAGCTCTACCAGAGCTGAAGTGTTTTACTTCTTTTTATGTGTGGGGCGTTTCGCCTGCATGTATATCCCCACGCAGTGTGTGCGCAGAGCCCAAAGAAGCCAGAAGAGGGCGCTGGAATCCCTGGAACTGGAGTTGTAAGCTGCCACATGGGTGCTGGGAATCAGACCCAGGTCTTTTGGAAGATCTATGAGTGCTGTAAACTGCGGAGCCACCTCTCCTGTTCCGAACCATAACCTTTTAATGTTTACCATTGAGTCCAGACAAGTAGTGAATTCTAAGTGTGAGAGTCTTACACACAGGTCCTTCTAGAAAGAGGATGGGCCTGGGCAGTGGTGGCACATGTCTTTAATCCCAGCACTTGGAAGGTAGAGGCAGGTGGATTTCTGAGTTCGAGGTCAGCCTGGTCTATAGAGTGAGTTCCAGGACAGCTAGGGCTACACAGAGAAACCCTGTCTCGAAAAAACCAAAAGAACAAAAAACAAAAAACAAAAGAGGAGTGGGTTCTTCCTTCTGCCTTATGATATTCTCTCTCTCTCCATTCCACAGCCACTTAGTACCCTTGGGGATCTAAAGAACGGCTTCCTGCTCTCACCCCTCAGCTCTGTTTCTCCTGCTTCCTTTTGGGCAGTGCCTGTTCCTCCTCGTGTTCTAGAATTACCCCTTCCTAGGGAGGTTGGGGGGGGGGGAGCCCCCTCCACCTTTCCAGTCTTGACGATTTTCAGCTGTAATGGCTCTTTCAAAATGTGTAGCTAGTTGGTGTAGTAGCCCATGTTTATAATATGAGCACCTGGGAAGCTGAGGCAGGAGGATCAGGAGTTCTAAGACAACCTGGGATACACAGTGAGACCCCCATCTCAAAACAAAATCAAGACCAGATTTGGTGACACTCATCTGTAATCCCAGCTCTGTAGACAGAGCAGTAGAGGGTCAGGATCATTCTGCAGCTACACAGTGAGTTTGAGGCCAGGATGGGTTACCTGAGGCTTCACCTCAAAAAAACAAAACAAAACAAAACAAAACAAAACAAAACCAAAAAACAAAAGCCAAATAGGCAGCACTTCCTAGTGGTAGAGTCATGCAACTCTCTCTGAAGCAAAGGCCAGCCTGGACTCCATAGCAAGTTTTAGGATACCCTAGGTTACATATTGAGAGCCTTTCTCAAAGCTTTGCTGAGGAGTGCCTTTAATCCCAGCACTTGGGAGGCAGAGGCAGGCAGATTTCTGAGTTCGAGGCCAGCCTGGTCTACAGAGTGAGTTCGAGGCCAGCCTGGTCTACACGGAGAAGCCCTTAGGTTGGAGACGTGCTAAACAGTTTAGGCCAACCTTAGATACCTTTGAGACCCGTCTAAAAACAAAACAGAGGCAGCCGATCAAGTTTCCTGGTTCCTGTGGTATCTAAGACCAAACTATTCCCCCCAACAAAATATATTTATTTAATTTATTATACATACATAATACTTAATATTATATCATACAAACATAACATAATAATATACATGTTATATTATATAGATATTATTTATTTATTTATTTATTTATTTATTTTGGTTTTCCAAGACAGGGTTTCTCTGTGTAGCCCTGGCTGTCCTGGGCACTCTGTAGACCAGGCTGGCCTCGAACTCAGAAATCCGCCTGCCTCTGCCTCCTTTAATCTGGGATTAAAGGCATGTGCCACCACCGCCCGGCTATTTATTATTTATTGAATATTTTATTGACTCACATACCCTCTTCCCCAGCACACCCACTTCCCAGTCCTCCTAGGTTTGCCTACCGACCCTTGTGGCTTACCCTCTCCCCCCAAAAATAAACAATTAAATAAACAAAAAGAACAGCAACACCCAAGTCCAACCTGTGTTGCTTACATACTATATGCTCACTGTAGCATAGTCAAACTCGAAGTGGCCAGATCCTTCCCCCATTACCCCCACCAGAGCCAACAGCTGTGCAGAGAGAGCTACACTTCAGCATCCTTAACACAATTTTGAAGAGTTCCCTTTGACAGCTTGCTGTCTAGACTGTTACATTTTGGGGGTGAGGGTAGGAGTAGGGTAGGTAGGGGTTGTCACAGAAGCCTTCCATGAGTCTTTGTCCGCTGAGTCTGAAGTCATCGGTGCAAAAACTCGTGCGAAAGAAGCTTCCTCGCCCGCTACAGGCGGTGGGAGCATGGATCATGACTTCCACATCGTTTCTGGAGGCAGCACGGACCGCAGATCACATGGTCAGCACAGCTCTGCCTTAGACCTCAGCAAGGTCTAGCGACTGACAAGGCATCAACGTGGCCATCACACATGTGCCTCGGACACATGGCCTCTTGGACCTGGACCAAATTCTTTTCTTTCTTTCTTTTTAAGATTTGTTTATTTTTATTTATATGAGTACACTGCAGCCTGTCTTCAGACACACGCCAGAAGAGGGCATCAGACCCCATTACAGATGGTTGTGAGCCACCATGTGGTTGCTGGGATTTGAACTCAGGACCTTCAGAAGAGCAGTCAGTGCTCTTAACCACTGAGCCATCTCTCCAGCCACTGGCCCAAATTCTTAAGTGGGGGGGATGATCTCTGATGTGTTAATTTGGCTCCTTCTGGTTTTTAATTTGTTTAGTTTACATTTTAAAGATTTATTTTCTTTTATTAGTACTTGTAAGATTTATTTTTAGCAGGGCAGTGGTGGCACACACCTTTAATCTAGCACTTGGGAGGTGGATCTATGAGCTCGAGGTCAGCCTCGTCCCCAGGGCTAGTTTCAAAACAACTAGGGGGTACACAGAGAAACCCTATCCAGACAAATCAAAAAGGAAGAGAAAAGAAAGAGAAGATTTATTTATTTATTTATTTATTTATTTATTTATTTTCCGAGACAGAGTTTCTCTGTGTAGCCCTGGCTGTCCTGGAACTCACTCTGTAGACCAGGCTGGCCTCGAACTCAGAAACCCGCCTGCCTCTGCCTCCCAAGTGCTGGGATCAAAGGTGTGCGCCACCACCGCCCGGCTTATTATTACATTTTTATTTACAGAGTTAGTGTATGTGTTATGTGTGGTTATCTGTCCCTGTAAATTCAGGAACCACGAACGGCCACAAGAGGGCATCAGATCGCCGGGAGACAGAGATACGGGCAGTTGTGCGCCGCTGTGGGAGTACCAGGAACTACACTCATGTACACTCCAAGAGTGAGCAAGAGCTCTTAAGCACTGAGCAATGTCTCCAACCCCTCCTCCTGCTTTCTGTGCTCATAGTTTCCAGGAGGTGGCAATGATCTTCAGTGAATTTGCAGGTCAGAATTCAACAGAGAGAGGCCTTATTTACTTAAATGATGTGGGAGCCCGCAGCCTGATGACAGGAGGACTGTTCGAGAATTTGGTAAGGCTCGATGAATGCTCAGTCACTCCAAAACGAGAATTTTCTGCATGAGCGGTCACCTGCCGCTATCATGCTACAGACAATGCTATAGACGAAGGAAATGCACAGGCACTCACGAGGAGCACGCAAAAGGGAGCAATGGCCGCGAAGCCAACAAATCAATAGGAAATGGAAAGAAAAAAAACACATGTCAAGGGCTAGAGAGATGGCTCAGAGGTTAAGAGCACCGGCTGTTCTTCCAGAGGTGCTGAGTTCAATTCCCAGCAACCACATGGTGGCTCACTACCATCTGTAATGGGATCCGACACCCTCTTCTGGTGTGTCTGAAGACAGCGACAGTGTACTCACATACATAAGATAAACACATCTTTTTAAAAATATATATTGCGGGGCCTGTTGGCGCACGCCTTTAATCCCAGCACTTGGGAGGCAGAGGCAGGCAGATTTCTGAGTTCGAGGCCAGCCTGGTCTACAGAGTGAGTTCCAGGACAGCCAGGGCTACACAGAGAAACCCTGTCTCGAAAAACCAAAAATAAAATAAAATAAAATAAAAGTACACTGCAGCTGTCTTCAGACACACCAGAAGAGGGCATCAGATCTCATTATAGATGACTGTGAACCACCATGTGGTTACTGGGAATTGAACTCAGGAACTCTGGAAGAGCAGTCAGTAGCCCCTAGACGTGAAATATTAAAAAATAATTTATAATTTAAAAATTAAAAACACAACCAATTAATATCATAAAAACACTTAAATACACTTAAAATATCTTGTTTCAGGGCTGGAGAGATAGCTTAGTGGTTAAGAGCACTGGCTGCTTTTCCAGAGGTCCTGAGTTCAATTCCTAGCACCCACAGGATGGTTCACAACTGTCTATTAACCGTAGCCCCATGAAATCTGATGCTGTCATGCAGCAGATCATGCAGACAAAACAGCTGTTCAAATAAAATATATAAATAAGTAGTTTAAAAATATTTTTTAGCCAGGCAGTGGTGGCGCACACCTTTAATCCCAGCACTTGTGAGGCAGAGGCAGGCAGATTTCTGAGTTTGGGGCCAGCCTGGTCTACAGAGTAAGTTCCAGGACAGCCAGGGCTACACAGAGAAATCCTGTCTCAATATATATATTGCCTGGCATGGTAATGCATACTTGTTACCTTAGCTCTTGAAACTGGAAGATCAGTAAGCAGTTCAGGGTCAGCCTTGCTAGTTACCATGTTTGAGGCCAGCCTAGGTTCCATAAGACTCTATCTCAGGATACACAAACAAGGGGCTGGTGACATGGCCCAGTGATTAAGAGCTCTTAGTGCTTTTCTAGAGCATCCAAGTTTGGTTTCAGTTCTGGTTCCTAGAGCCAACATTGGGTGCCTCACAATTGCCTGTACATGGACACTACGTGCGTGTACACACACACAATTTTAAAATACCTTTAAGAAAGCCGGGTAGTGCCAAGCAGTGGTGGCACACACCTTTAATCCCAGCACTCGGGAGGCAGAGGCAGGCAGATTTCTGAGTTCGAGGCCAACCTGGTCTACAGAGTGAGTTCCAGGACAGCCAGGGCTATATAGAGAAACCCTGTCTCAAAAAAAAACAAACAAAACAAAAACAAAAACAAAAACCTTTAAGAGCTGGGAGGTGCCTCAGAGGTCAAGAACACTGGCTGCTATTCTAAAATATCCTGGTTTGATTCCTAGCACCCACACTTAACCCATTTCTGTCAGTGCCTGCACATGCTACAGGCAAAACACATAGATTAAAAACAAACTCTTGGGGGCTGGCGAGATGGCTCAGCTGGTAAGAGCACTGACTGCTCTTTCGAAGGTCCTGAGTTTGGATCCCAGCAACCACATGGTGGCTCACAACCACCCATAATGAAATCGGAAGCCCTCTTCTGGTGACAGCTAACAGTGAATTACACCAGAGCAAACGGGGCTGGCAGAGGTCCTGAGTCCAATTCCCAGCAGCCACACATGTGATGGCTCACGGCCATCTTTACAGCTACAGTGTATTCATACACATAAAATAAATAAAATAAGTCTTTAAAAAAAACCTCTTATGTTTATTTTTGAGGCCAGAAACCACCAGGTGGTTGAATGGACTCCTTTAGACTCATCACCCAGATTAACATAGTTTTTTCTTTTCTTCTTGAAAGAGAGTCTCACTATGTAGCCTTGGATCACTTAGAACTCACTAAGTAGATCAGGTTGGTTCCAAACAGTGATCTTCTTGCCTCTGCTTTCCCTAGGGACTACTGGGCTTAAAATCCTATGTGCTTCTGGGTCCAGTATATAATTTTTGATGAAATATTTCAAGCGACTTATAATTTGTGTGGCAATTCACAAAAAATACACTTCAGGAAGTTCTTTTACTATAACATTATGGCCACACCTCATGATCTTAGCAGTAATGCCTTAGGAACATCTAACGCCTGCTTGTCTTAATCCATCTTCTTTCCCTTACAACTTGATTTTTTTTTTTTTAAATTCAGTTTGTTCTAAGCAGGGTCTAAATGAGAGATGCATACCACATTTGGTTGTCTCTGAAGCCTCATTTAAATCTAGAATAACTTCCCCCTTACTCTTCACTTGTTGAATTGCTAAAATATTTTAAATAAACTATAGACAGCAGGTCCCACCTTCCAGATTTCTCCAATTGCTTCTTTGTGGTGGTGTTTATCCTGTGAGCTGGGAAATGCACTCCTCTGCAGACTTGATTAGCCTCAGGTTGACTAGACCCACAAAACCAGCCCCTGGTGACACACCCCACTATGTGCTGTGCTGTCCTCCAGCCCCTGGTGACACACCCCACTATGTGCGGTGCTGTCCTCCAGGCCCTGGTGACACACCCCACTATGTGCGGTGCTGTCCTCCAGGCCCAGGTTCTACCATGAATGATGCAGTATTGATCACCAGCTTGGCTGAGGACTGCCAACCCCTTCACCAGAAGTTGTACTTTCTTCTTCTAGGACCAGCAAATTACCTATGCAATCCTCCTGCCTCCCAAGTTCTAGGATTACAGCGTTGAGAAAGCAAGCATAGTTAGGTGTGACTTTTTAAGATATTTGAACTCTGTTTTCTGGTTATGGTGGCACATGCCTGTAATCTTAGCACTTAGAGGGCAGAGGCAGAACTGTGTGAGTCTAAGGCTAGCCTGGGCAACATAATAAGTTCCAGGCTAGCAAAGGCTAATATTAAGCAAAACCTTGTCTCAAAAACAAGCAACAAAAAGAAAGAAAGAAAGAAAGAAAGAAAGAAAGAAAGAAAGAAAGAAAGAAAGAAAGAAAGCAAGCTGAAGTGGGGTGGTGGCACACACCTTTAATCCCAGCACTCAGGACAAAGAAGCAGGTAAATCTCTGAGTCGGGTCAGCCTGGTCTACAGAGTGAGTTCCAGGACAGCCAGGGCTACACAGAGAAACCCTGTCTCAAAACAAACAGACAAAAAAAAAAGGAAGAAAAATGTACTTCTTACTTCAGACTTGGAGGAGGTGGGCTGGAGGGAGTCGTGCCATGCAGGATGGCTCTAAAAGAGACCACCTTTTGTCCACTGCTGTTTGAACCCTGCCTCAGGTAGTAGTTTGGCATGAGCCATCCAATGTACACCTCCACTAGTTTCATTTTATAGATGAGGAAATTGGAGGCTCTGACTTGCTAAGACCTGAGGGCAGCTGGTGAGCACCAGAGGAGACCCATCTGATGGGAGGTCCAGCTGCCAGGCACTGACTGGGAAGGAGGAGCCTGGCTGAGGCAGAGGCCCAGGGCCCCCCACGTCTTGGGTGGGAGCAGGAGACAAAGCCTTGAAGAGAAAATAATGAGCTCGTTCCCCTGCAGCTGCCCAGATGTCCCCAAGCCTCTCTCTTGGGAAATGGTGTTTATGACATGACAATGTCTGTAATTTGGCTTCTTGCATGCCTGGATAATTAGCTTAAGTTATCCTTCTCTGGTGTCTCATTCAAAGCATGGACACTCTTCCATTCACTCTGAGGAGGCCTGTCCTCTATGGGAGTCAGGGTAGGAACCCTGTGAACCCATGCCATGATCCTTAGTGTGGTCTCCTCTCTCAGTGGTGGAAGTTGGCCAGAGACTGAGGTGAGGGCCAGGTGAGTCAGGTGTCAGCTGGCAGGGTCTGGAGCATTGGGATGTGGGCTCCCTTCAGAAGATAACCGCCTTGAAGAGGCTCTATACACATAGCCAATGTAGTGGCTTGAACAAGAATGGCTTCCATAAGCTTATGTATTTGAAGCTTAGTAACAAGCAGTCACCCTATCTGT
This sequence comes from Montemys delectorum, assembly GCA_019843815.1. Lineage (NCBI taxonomy): Eukaryota > Metazoa > Chordata > Mammalia > Rodentia > Muridae > Montemys > Montemys delectorum. The sequence continues at coordinate 39,119 of JADRCD010208383.1, read as the reverse complement.
CTGTCTGTCTGTCTATCAGGATGTAGATCTCTGTTACCGCTCCAGTACCTGCCTGCCTGCCTGCCTGCTGCCATGCTCCCTACCGTGTTGATAACAGACTAAACCTCTGAAACTGTAAGCAAGCCCCCAATTAAATGTTCTTCTCTAAGAGTTGTTATTGATCACAGTGTCTCTTTACAACAATGGAACAGGGACTAAGAGCCACGGTCCAGAAGGACTGTGGCCTAGGGGTCCTTCCCAAGGAGGATGGCAGACGGAGACCTTGGGAAGGAATCATTAAGAAAAATCAAGGGCCGGGCTGTGGCCTTTAATCCCAGCACTTGGGAGGCAGAGGCAGGCAGATTTCTGAGTTCGAGGCCAGCCTGGTCTACAGAGTGAGTTCCAGGACAGCCAGGGCTACACAGAGAAACCCTGTCTCAGGGAAAAAAAAAAAATCAAGGATACTGAGGCTGAATCCGGGAGGCACGCAGGAGAAAGGGGACCCTTCTGCATCCAGGTGGGAAGGACAAGGGAGATTCTATAGGGCTTGGGTTTGTAGGGCTGAATCTGAGAGGAAAATGGGAAGAAGCTGAGGATGACTCCCAGGGTTATGTCTAGGGAGGCTGGGAACTGAGGTAGGATCTGCAGGTAGTGAGTGTGTGTGTGTGTGTGTGTGTGTGTGTGTGTAGCTCTGCTCCCTGCTGGGGTGGGGGTCTGAAGAGGAGGCTAAGCACAGGAGGAAGTACCACTCACTGACAGCTTAGCAGCACCTGAACAGAGTACTGACTGGGCTGCTCAGGAGTGAGACTGAAGAAGGGATTCAGTTCGAGACAGAGGGGTGAGAGGGGAATGAGAGAGAGTGAGAGAATGAAAACAACAACACCATGAAGGGGTTAGAGAGAAGGCTCAGCAGGTTAGAGCTGCTCTTGCAGAGAAGCAGGGCTCAGTTCCCAGAACCCACACGGAGGCTCATAACCTTCTGCAACGGCAGCTCCTGAAGATTTGATATCTACTTTGGCCTCTACAAGCACCAGGTACGTGGTGCATTTATATATGCGTGTGCAAAATACTTATACGCCTAAAATAAAAACACTCTATCCCGCCTAACAAGGTTTCTCTGTGTAGCCCTGGCTGTCCTGAAACTTACTCTGTAGACCAGGCTGGACTTAAACTCAGGGATCCACCTGCCTCTGTGGATTCAAGTGCTGGCCACAGTGTGCCCAATAAAAACAAATCTTTAAAGAGGAAGGGGAGACTTAAAAATTGTTGAAGCCAGGTTTCTAAGCACAGAGAACTGAGAAGTCAATTGGAGCCAGAGCTTGGGGCCAGGAAGCTGAAAGTGCGCTGGGGTCTCAGCAGGAACAGTCCCAAGAACATCAACTGCTGAAGTGGAGCTACCAGCAAAGCCATGGGGAAGCGGACACTTGAGTATAGCACACAGGCACGAAACCCTGGACAGGAGGGATATGCTCACCGCCAGGCTGCCCCAGGCATGAAGACAGAGCAAGGAATTCCATCTTCCTCTGTGTAAACATTTACTGCGAAACTAGTACCTGCCAGGCAATCTGGGACTATCCACAACCTCCAAAGATCCTCTCTCCCTGGTACTCACACGGGAAGGGAAGTCATATAAGAGCAGGAGGGTTAAGGGAATGGGGGCATGAGAGTGCAGGCTCATTTGCATCGTTTACCTAGGCTGAGGCTGTAGTGCAGTTGGTACAGTGCTTGTCTAGCATACAGGATGTCCTGGGTTCAATACCCGCATTTCGTAAAACTGAGCATGGTACTACACGGCTGTAATTACAGCACTGACGAAGTGGAGACTGGAGGTTCAGAAGAAATCCAAGGTCATCCTCACCTTGAAGGCTGATGACTACATATGGGATCCCTCTAAAAAAATTATCTTTGAAAAAGGACCCCACTCTACAGCCCAGGTTGGCCTAGAACTTATAATTCTCCTGCCTCAGCCTCCCAAGGGCAAGGATTATGAGCACACCATACCAGGTTTGGGTACAATGTTAAATAGAATCTAGGAAGGTCTTGATGAAGAAACATTGCGAGAAACAGCCAGGAAGCCAGCTTAGCTGGAGCCTAGGGTGGATAAGTCCAAGGGCATGCCGGAGGGATGGGGCAGCAGGTTACACGAGACCTTTCAGGTCTCTTTCTGAACATGGCAGGAATTTTGTGATCATACATTGGCATACATTCACATGAACACACACACACACACACAAATAAAACTAGGGCTTGGGAATCAGAGCCCTGGAACCGGCATTACAGATGGCTGTGGGCCACCATGTGGGTGCTGGGACCCTAACCTGGGTCCTACGCAAGAGCAGTAAGCCATCTTAACCATTGGGCCGTCTCTCTAGTCCATTTTATTTTATTAATGAGTTAATCTATTTGGGTGTTTTGAGACAAGCTTTCTCTGTGTAGCTTTGGCTGTCCTGGAACTCTCTGTGTAGACCAGGCTGGCCTTGAAGTCACAGAGGTCATTTGCTTCTGCCTCCTGAATGCTGGGACTAACGGCATACACCACCACTACCCAGCCCATTTTATTATTTTTTTCTTTTTAAGATTTTACTTGGGGTTGGCGAGATGCCTCAGTGGGTAAGAGCACTGACTGCTCTTCTGAAGGTCCTGAGTTCGGATCCCAGCAACTACATGGTGGCTCACAAACACCCGTAATGAGATCTGACGTCCTCTTCTGGTGCGTCTGAAGAAAACTACAGTGAATTACATCAGAGCTAGCAGGCCCGGCAGAGGTCCTGAGTTCAATTCCCAGCAGCCACACACATGATGGCTCGTGGCCATCTGTACAGCTACAGTGTACTCACACACATAAAATAAATCTTAAAAAAAAGATTTATTTATTAAGCTGGGCTGTGGTGGTGTACACCTTTAATCTCAGCACTTGGGAGGCTGAGGCAGGCGGGTTTCTGAGTTTGTGGCCAGCCTGGTCCACAGAGTGAGTTCCAGGACAGCCAGGGCTATATAGAGAAACCCTGTCTCGAAAAACAAAAACCAAGGGCTGGGGAGATGGCTCAGTGGTTAAGAGCACTAACTGCTCTTCCAAAGGTCCTGAGTTCAAATCCCAGAAACCACATGATAGCTCACAACCATCTGTAATGAGATATGATGCCCTCTTCTGGAGTGTTTGAAGACAGCTACAGTGTACTTACATATAATAAATAAATCTTTTAAAAAAAAACAAAAAACAAGAGATTTATTTATTTATTTAACACATATGAGTACACACTGTAGCTGTACTGATGGTTGTGAGCCTTCTTCTGGTTGTTGGGAGTTGACTTTATTAGGACCTCTACTTGCTCCTGCCCAAAGATTTATTTATTTTATGTGAGTACACTGTAGCTGTCTTCAGATGGCGTCAGATCTCATTATGGATGGTTGTGAGCCACCATGTGTTTGCTGGGATTTGAACTCAGGACCTTCGGAAGAGCAGTTGGTGCTCTTACCCGCTGAGCCATCTCACCAGCCCCCATTTTATTTTTATTATATTTATTTGTTGATGAGTGTGCTTGCCCTTGTGCACTTGGTAGTCGGATGATAGTCTGTGGGGATCCCCAGGCTTCTGGAAGTGCCTTTATACACTAAGCCACCGAACCAGCCCATTTTGTGTTTGAGACAGTCTTAGCCAACCTGGAACTCCCAATCCTCCTGCTTCTACCTCCCAAATGATGGAATACAGGAATGCACTAGCAAGCCCAGTCATTGTGGGAGATAAGATCCCACTTGGTGTCCCTGGCTGACCTAGTACTAACTACAAAGCCCAGGCTGGCCTTATCCATCCAGGGCATCTCCCTTTCTCAATCTGAAAAAACATATAGCTAGAATTATAGCTCTGTTTGCCTTTTTTGTTGTTGGGTTTTGGGGTGTGTGTGAGAGAGACAGGGTTTCTCTGTGTAGCCCTGGCTGTCCTAAAACCCATTCTATAGACCAGGATAGCCCTTCAAACTCGGAGATCCACCTGTCTCTGCCCACCGAGTGCTGAGATTAAAAGCCTGTGCCAATTCTACCCACACTGGTTTGTCTTTTTTTTTTTTAAACAGCATCTTGCTGAGTAGCTTTGGATGGCCACAAACTTGTGAATCCTCCTGCTTCTGCTTCGTGAGTTCTGTGATTACAAGCCACACCACCATGTTCAACACCTGTACTGTTACCATGTACTGAGTGGCCATTTCTGGGACATGGAAACTGTGACTCAATATTAGGAGCTCTAGTACGCCAAGACCTTGGGGTCAGTCTCCAGCGCGGTATAAATAAATAAATAAATAAATAAATAAATAAATAAAATTTAAATCAATGAATCTCAAGGGAGTGAGGGTGTGCTCAGTGGTAGAGAACTAATTTAGTACGAGAGGCCCTGGGTGTGGTTTCTGCCATTTCAAAATAAAGTATGTTTGGGCTGGAAAGATGGCTCAGCGGTTAAGAACACTGCTCTTCCAGAGTTCCTGAGTTCAATTCCCAGCAAACACATAGTGGCTCACAACCATCTGTAATAGGATCTGATGCCCTCTTCTGGTGTGTCTGAAGACAGCTACAGTGTACTCATATAAATAATAATATTTAAAAAAAAAAAAGTATGTCCTATTACATATAAATTGTACCATACTAAATTTGATTTTAAGAGAGCTGGGCACAAGAGTGGTCACCTACAGTTCCAGACAGAATGCAGAAGGCAGAGGCAAGAGAATGGCAGGAAGTTCCAGACAGGGTAGTCTACATTAGGAGTTTCAAGTTTGCTGGGGCTACAAAGCAAGACTGTGTCTAAAGAGGCAGGCACCGTTACAAAAGAGAACGTTTGAGCCGAGGATGTAGAGTTATCAAGTGCTTGCTACCAAGCATGAAGACCTGAGTTTGATATAATCCCTGGAACCTGTATTTAGAAAAATAAAAGGGAGACCAGGTGAGGCTGGAGAGGTGGCTCATCAGTTAAGAGCACTGGCTGCTCTTCCAGAGGTCCTGAGTTCAGCTCCAATACCCCTATCAAGTGGCTCACAGCTCCTTAGGCACTCAACCGCATACACACAGACATACCCATAATTATTCTTTAAAAAAATCTTTAAGCAACAAAGCTAGGTGTGGTGGCAAGCACTTACAATCCCAGCACTGGGGAGAAGGTAGGGCCCTGGGGTTCTCTGGCTGGGCAGCCTAGCCTAGGTAATGAGTCCCAGCCTCTGTGGCAGTCAGGCTGACTGTGGAAGCATGACATGAGTGTGATCTCTAGAGCCCACGTGGAAGGAGAACTCTGACCTTCTCATCATCCTCTGCCCTGAACATGCTTGCCCAGTGGCATTCTTGCCCCTACATACATACAGGAATTAACATATACACACACATACATATGTGTGTGTGATATACATATATGTATGTGTTTAAAAGGAGATCTTGTCTGGTGCCTAACTTCTGAGGAAGGAAACCTGAGGTTGACTTTGGCCTTGACATTTACACTTACACACACACACACCACACACACACACTCTGGGCTATATGCTACTAAGCCAAAAATTCTCTTCCTGCCACATTTGGCTTCCTCCCTTCTTTTTCGAGACAGGGTTTCTCTGTGTAGCCCTGGCTGTCCTGGAACTCACTCTGCAGACCAGGCTGGCCTCGAACTCAGAAATCCGCCTGCCTCTGCCTCCCAAGTGCTGGGATTAAAGGTGTTCGCCACCATTGCCTGGCGCCTTTAATCCCAGCACTTGGGAGGCAGAGGCAGGCGGATTTCTGAGTTCGAGGCCAGCCTGGTCTGCAGAGTGAGTTCCAGGACAGCCAGGGCTACACAGAGAAACCCTGTCTCGAAAAAACAAAACAAAACAAAACAAAGAAAGAATTAATTATTTATTTTATGTATATGAGTACACTGTAGCTGACTTCAGACACAGCACAAGAGGGCATCAGATCCCATTACAGATGGTTGTGAGCCACCATGTGGTTGCTGGGATTTGAACTGAGGACCTCTGGAAGAGCAGTCAGTGCTCTTAACCACTTAGCCATCTCTCCAGCTGCTTTTTGATAATTTTTAAGGCAATATGCATGTAAGACCCTCTTCTGGAAGAGTGCAGCAGACCTCAAAGTCAGCTGAGGCCTGAACTCGGGAAACTCTGCCAACCCCTTACCCGCCTCCTTCTGTAGGTTTCCTGTGGAATCCTGGGAGTCACCCGGTCTGTGATCACCAACTGTCAATTTATCCCCTTTCAGTCCAGTGGTCACACCCCGATGAGGTGGCGCACACCTTTAATCCCAGCATTCCGGAGGCAGAGGCAGGTGGATCTCAGCTGGAGGCCAGCCTGGTCTAAGGAGCTAGTTGTTGAATTGATTTTACTGTCATAAACTCACTCTCTTTCCCTCCCCACCCCATATGTAGGTTATTCCCACATGAGAAAATAGTTAATTTTCTCAGGAGTCGAGCGCTTGGGCCCACCACATAAAAAGCACTGCCCTGGGGCCTGGAAACCATCGGTCAGTAAGTACAGGGAAGTCAGAGAGTAGACTGAGCAAGGTGGCAGCACACTGGCCTGCGCATGCACCGGCCTCAGTCTGAGGCCATGGCCTCTGGTTACCTCCAGGCCACAGCTGAACTCAGACCATCTCTGCAGCTCTTCATCTCTGGCTTCCTCTGCATCTGCTCATCCCGTTATAACCAGCACATGTATACACATGAGCTGTGCTTCTCTGAGCCACTTACTTCTGTCTTCACCCCACACAGTACTGGGACCTAGCACACATAGAACCCAGGAATTTGTGTGTGCTAGGCAGGCTTTCTGACACTGACCTAAATCTCCAGCCCTCTTTTGACACCCTCCCTCACTTTTTTAGTATGGGAGCATGGACGTCTCTCACTACCACAGATTACACAGCTCAGTTTCCCCCATTTGGGAAATCCTAAAAGTGTGCTCGATAAGATGCACCCTGCGTATGTGATCTCCTCTGCCAGTTGAATTATTATTACTATTATTCTGAAACACAGTTTTATCATATAGGCCTGGCTAGTCTGGACCTTATAAGTGCTGGGATTTTAAGTGTATGCCACTCCTTGTGGTTTCTTTTTACTTTCTGAATTGTCCAGGCTGACTTGAATTTTCTATTTTTAGACTTTTTTGAGACAGGACATCTCTGTGGAGCCCTGGCTATCCTGGAACTCACTCTGTAGTCCCGGGTGGCCTTGAACTCAGTAATCTGCCTGCCTCTGCTTCCCCAGTGCTGGGACTAAAGGTGTGTGCCCCCTGGCTAGGCCTTTACTTTTCCACTTCTGGTTTTCAAGGCCATGGGCCTGGCACAGCTCCTAGTACCAGCTTCCATTTATGGGTGTTTACCCTTGACTTCTAGATCTTTTCTTTTCTTGTTTTTTGAGACAGGGTTTCTCTGTATAGCCCTGGCTGTCCTGGAACTCACTCTGTAGACCAGACTGGCCTTGAACTCAGAAATGTGCCTGCCCCTCCCTCCCAAGCGCTGAGATTAAAGGCGTGAGCCACCACTGCCCAGCTGACTTCAAGATCTTTGCCTCCCAATTTGCTATCCCACAAATTCCTTTTTTTTCCCCCCCCTTTTCTTTTTGGTGTTTCTGAGGCAGGATCTCACTCTACACTATGCTGGCCTTAAACTCAGTGAAGCCCCTTGCCTCAGACTCCTCAGGTTACAACCCTGTACCACCAATCCTTGCCTAATCTTACCGTCTTTCCTCTCAATCTGTCAGCCTCTAATGCCAAGGCCTAGAATTTTCCAGGCTGAGGTCACCAGGTCTGCTCCTTCTTTCTACTTCCTGATGGCTGTGACCACCCCCTCTGTCCTAAGCATCTGTCTGTCTGTTTTCCAGGACATGCACTCTCCTGCTGTTCTGGTGACAGCCTGCTTGCCCACCCAGAACCTTCCCAGTTTAGGTCTTCCATAGAATCACACCAACCCGAACAGCCGAGTGTCTCCAGAGAGCTGCCGCCTCCTGTACCACAGACACTTGAGTAAGCTTCTGTCATGTCTGTCACGCTGCTCCCCTCCTGTTTGACTGCTGAGGGTACCCTGGAGCCACCCCCTCTGAGGTCCCCCCCTGAGGGGACCATGAGGCCTCAGGTTACTCCCTCCTTTACACCCAGCCCAGTCTTCTCCTGCGGTCTGCTGAGCCCTCTCTCACCTCTCACCTTGATTCCCGCATGCTGCCCCATCCCCACTCCACCCCTAGTTCTATTCAAGTGTGCCCCTGATGTTCACTAACAAATGGTCTAAGAGCTTATCCAAAAAAACACTAGATCCTTAGGCTGGGCCTGGTGGTACAACCCTAGCACTTAGGAAGCTGAGGCAAGGAGACTGCGGTGAGTTTGAGGCCAGCCTGAGCTAGGGAGACCCTGTCTCAGAAAACTTAAAAAAAAAAAAAAAAAAAGCAGCTGCATTTGTATAAAATTGCTGGGAATTTACATGGACTTTAAGACTGACAATTATTATAGTAACTCCCTCCTAAATGTCTAGCCTCCTTCCTAGCCCTAAGCTACACCTGATGGATAGTGGATGAGCATGTATAGCTAACTATATCTTACCCAAAAGGCCCCAGGCCCTGGGTTCTATTCCTGAATCAGACAAGTAGGAGGATCTAATTACCGTCATTTTGCAGTTTGGCAAACCAAAGCTATTTGCATCTACTTGCTTATGAACCCTGAATGCCGAGTTTTTTAAGTACCAGGCTTAAGTCCAAACACTTGGACAAGACGCTCAAGGCCCCTGCATCTGTTTGTTGCCTCATTACCAATTCTTCCCCATCCTTCCTCCAGTTACATTTGCTAAGATTTGGTTGTCACAAAACACAGCTTCACTACACTGGGTTGGGAGCTCTTGCCTCTGACACTTGGAGCATGCCAGGTCCTCGCCTAGAATCTCTTCTGACTCTGCCTATGAACCCTGGCTCACCCCGTCCCCAGCTCAGGCCTTCCCTGAACACACTGTCTTCGTCCCGTCAGTGTGGGAGCTGTTCACAAGCACTGACTGGGTGATTTCTCTCTACGGTTGTCCCTCCCACCAGGCCAGTGTTATCTGTAGCTCCCTCGGCCAGCCCAAGAGTCTTTGAAATATTTTGTGCATGTTCTCAACTCCTGTCCTGTCTGTAAGTATAACACGAACCCAAAACCTCAGGAAGACTTGGTCGCCCAGAGGAACATGGTACGGAAAGCGTACATCAGGTCATCCGCAGGCTGGAAAGTTCCCCAGGGGAACAGAGTCACCGACCCACAGTGTTAAGTCCAAGGGGACTTCCAAGATAAGTCACCCAATTGTCAGACAGTAACTGCTTTGCACAAAGCTACACCAAGGAACAGAAGGCTGGGGGACTGGATTCCAAGCAGCTCTGAAGTCTGAGCTCATGACTCCATGAATTTTCTCCCTTCCCACCCATGCTAACTCCACAGAGGAAGTAGCTGCTGGCTGCCCTGATGTGGTCAAAGGTACTACTCAGGCTCACTCGGTTTGTAAAGCACATGCTAGGTCTACAGGTTAGTGAAGGAGCATCTAATTATCCTCATTTTACAGCTTGGCAAACTGGAGCTATTTGCATCAATTTGCTTATGAACCCTAAGTGCTCTGCCTTCCTGTGAAAGAACATACTCAGGACCACTGAGACAGCCCACTGAGACAGTGACGACTTTCGGCTGCCTAAGGCCTGGGAAAGCCCCAGACCACCAAGGTTCCTCTTTAGATCGGCCTCTGAGCATCTTGCACAGGGCTCGTGATTTAAGGAACACGCTGGCTCATCTCCCTTCCCCCCCATAGATAGGTCATGGGTGGTCATAACCTTTGGTTGGGAAATCACCGTTCCTTGTACCCTGTTCAACTTGCCCCTTTTAGGGGCTGGTACAGGCTCATTTTGGAAAAACTGAAGGTCCCAGCTATGGTATTTCTAACCAGCCATAGCTAGTAAATGGCAGGGCTGGGGGCTGGCCCCTGAGCCAACCGGAACGCCCGCTTTCCCTCTCCCCCATGCCAGGCCAGACTAAGCCCATCCCCAGAAGCCTCACCCTCCCTGGCTGGGTGACCCGCCGCAAGCAAAAGCACTTAACCTCTTCCACGCGCCCCACCCCCCCCCGCCCCCAGGTCAGCAGCTTTGCTTTAGGGGGCTGAAAACAGTTCCCAAAGGTGGCGTAAAGGCAACGCAAACCGGCCCGCGGGCACCCGCGCAGTCCGTTCTTCCAGCCCAGGTCTGTCTACCAGCCCAGAGGAGAGGTCGCACCCCGGGCGGCGGGGACCGACGAAAGCCAACGTAGGGCGAAAAAGCGAAACCCGCCACACTCTTCAGCCTCCCACGCACCGTTCCGGGAACCCGGGAGCCAGACTTCGCGGAAGCGCGTCCCGCGCGCGGCAGGCGCCTGGGCCCGGGACCGCCCCGACCGCAGCCCGCAGCCTGGGCCGGGAGGTTCGGGGGCCGGCGCGGTCGGGCCCGAGCAGCAGCACGGCGCGCGCTTCCGCCCCGCTCGGCTCCAGCGGCGGCCAAGGCGGCCCCACAATCCCCTTCTGGCTCCGGGGACGGGCGGGGCGGGGCGGGGCGGGGTGGGGCGGGCCGAGAGGGCGGAAATAATTTTCTGTTTCGCCCTCTCTGCCCCAGTCCCTTTGCGGCGGGACGTGCTAGGCGGGCGGAGAAGCGGGAGCGGGACGCGCCGCCTGCTCTGGCGCGCATCGTCGCTGGCTAAAGAGAGGAGCAGCAGGGATTGAGCGCCTACTGTGTGTTAGGTCTTTCCGGAGGTATTCTCGGTCCACACCGCAGGGTAACTCCCCACTTATGGAGGGACCCGCAGAGCCCAAGAGTTGAACGCTGTACGGCCAGAATATGCGTGACACCTCAAATCAGGGATAAGGCATGCTACGGAGAGCACTGTAAACTTGAACCACTTGTTGGTCGAGACCTGCTCCTCCTTGTTTTCTGTGGATAGGCACGAAGTGGATGCTCAAGGGGAGATTGGAAGCGGGCGAGTGAGCCTGATAGCTCAGCCTCCGGTCCCCCTGGCGAATCCAGCCTGGCTTCCAGAGGGTTCCCCAGGATTTGAGGGGAAGCCCTTGCAATAGAGCACGTGGAGAAACGGCGGGCAGCTCAGGTCTTCACAGGCTGGAGACAAAGTAGCAGAGCCTTCGCCGAAGGCAAGACTGTTTAAATCTTGGCTCTGTAGCTTTTAAGCTATGTATCTCTGAGCAAGTCCTCTAACCCATGGCAACCTTAATCACTCCATCCATAAAATGGAGGACGTTTCCACCCACTTTAAATTATCACGGGGGGGGGGAGAATTAAACCGAATAGCATTCCTAAATCACTAAACGTGCACCAACCGTCCGTCCCAAATGCTTTGGGTACATGTTGGACACAGCCTTGACAAGATAGGCTTTCTGTTCCCAAGCCACCAGTTCTTGGGCACAGTGACCAAGGGGTTGTGACCCTCCTCCAGCGAAACCCAAAACTGGCCACTTTTTGACAATAAGGGTTTCAGATGCAAATACGCCAACATTTTGAAAGTGGCGCAGAGTTAGTTAGGACAGACATTTCCGCGGCTTTCTTGTAGTTTTACTCTTGGTGGTAGAAGTAATTCGTTAGAAACTCCCAGTAAGGTTTCTCTTCTGAGCATTAACTTTTCGTATGAGCAAACTTCACAGTCTGAGTAAAAAGCGTCATAGCCGAGATCCCGGCCTTCGACCTGGTCCTGATTCAGAAGTCGCAAGACAGACTACCGCAAGTGCACTTTTCTAGACGCAGTCTCTTGTCCCCTCAGCCCCCGTGATTCCCAGGGTCCAAACTGAGCCGAGTTGAGGGCTCCAGCCCAGAACTCGGCTCCACAGACCTCCCCAAACTCCCGCCTCGCCAGGATTAAGGGAGTAAATCCCTGACGCCACAGACCAGGTCAAGGACAAGTTCTCCCCCGCCTGCTTTCCCCCCCTCCTGGGCGGGGACTCATCCCCCCCCCCCTTCCGGGATGAAAGGTACTAAAGAAACGCGGAGGCTCTGGCCCCTTGATGTTCCGGTTGAACAGGTGCTAGTGAAAAGGAGGCGGGCCCGGCGGAAGAGTCGGCCAGGGGGGCAGTGCGCTGGAGGGGGAGCGGCCCCTCCACCCTCAATCCCCCAGCCCGCCAACTCTCTCCTATCCCTCTGCCCCTCCCCCCCAGGAAGCGTTCCCGGACTAGAGGTCTTTGAAGTGTGGATGAAGCCCCCGGGGCTGCCTTCTCCCCTCTGCCACCCAACCTCCTGCTGAGGGGGTATTTGACCTTTGGTCCTGTGAGGCACCGTCTTCCCCCTTGCAAAGAAAAAGGGGAATCAGATCTCGTCTTTGGGCTTGTACCAGTCTAGGGGAAGTCTTGGGTCGCTCTCCATCACACCCCAGTCCCAATTTCGGGGAGTTTAATCCTTCGCGGTCAGTTTTGTGCGCTATTGTAACTCTGTGCAAGCCCAGAAGTCAGGCGTGATTCTGTTTGCAAGCACCCCCAAGGCAGCGAACTCTTTACTCGCGTTAAACGAAAGGCACGCCTTGAGGCTCGAGGTGGAGTTACGTCTTTGAGGGATCAGAGATCTTGGATGAAAGTGGGGTACCTCAGTGTATCCTAAAGGTGTCTGGAGACCTTGACAGTCAAGACTTCAAAGGGAAGCTCCCGGAGGGCAGGAATACCTCTACCCGAGCGAGCAGCCGACACTTGCATTCAACAAATATTTGTGCAGGGCGTGGTGGTGCACGCCTTTACCCTAGCACTTTGGTGGCCGAAGCAGAATTAGAAGTTCAAGGTCATCATCCTTCACTACGTGGTGAGTTCGAGGCTAACCAGAGTCACTGGCAATCCTGTTTCAAACTAACAAAAAGATACGTAGACCATGTAAAAGTTTCCACGTGGCATTGTCTCCTCTCCAGACTGGCCTCCAGGGACAGCACCCATGAGCTGCCATCCAGAGACACCCTTCCCCTTCCAAGAACAAACACGGGTAAATGGTTTACATCGCTCCAATTCTTTGTAGAGCCCCTGGTTTCTCATCTCCCCTAGATTTCCCTGGGGTTGAAGAACATCCAGAGAAGGGGGATGGGGGATCGGAGACCCAAAAGTGTGACACCGAGGGCCGGCGGAGGGGAGGACTCGGGAACAACCCACCTAGAGTCATAAAAGGGAGAAGAAAAGACGGGAAAAGCTGCACTGAGCGCACGAGCGAAAAGCTCCCTACCAAGCCAGGCTTTGTTCCCTGAACCTAAGACTTTACCCGGCGGCGGGCGGGCCGGGAGCGAGCGAGCGAGCGGAGGCGCGCGGCCATGGCTGCCGCGGCCGGGCAGGGGGGCCGGGGGGGCGGCGCGTGAGCGGGCGGCGCGGGGCGGGCGGGCGGGCGCCCGCGATGTGCCACTCGGCGCCTCCCCCGCCGGGCCCTGGTTGCACCGCGGCCGAGCGGCCCTGGTAGCCGGCGAGCGGCGCGGAAGGGGAGCGCAGCGCGCGAGTCTCATTGTTGGGGCGGGGGGGGGGGCCCGTCGGGGCATGAGGGCGAGAGCACGGCGGGGGGGGCGGCCAGACAGAGCGAGCGAGGAGGAGGAGGAGGAGGAGGAGGACGCCGAGGAGGAGGAAGGAGGAGGCAAAGAAAAGAAGCGGCGACGGCGGCGGAGGAGGGGGCGAGGAGGCGCGCGGCCCCCGCTCCCTCCCTCCCTCCCTCCCCCCCTGACCCCCGACCCCCGCCGGCCGGCCCCCAGCCCCAGCCCCGGAGGGAGCTCATGGGAGTATGAAGGAGATGGTAGGAGGCTGCTGCGTATGTTCGGACGAGAGGGGCTGGGCCGAAAACCCGCTGGTCTACTGCGATGGGCACGCGTGCAGCGTGGCCGTCCACCAAGGTAAGGAGGGGGGGGGACACGGCCGGCGGGGGGCTGCGGGACCCCGGGGCGGCGCGCGCACAGGGTGCCCTCGGCCGCGCCCTCCCGAGCCCTCCTGGGGCGCGTGCCCCTCCCCCACCCACCTGAAGCGAAAGGCGGCGTGGGCTCCCCCAGCCCCCCCCCGCCCCAAGCCCGGTCCTCCAGGACCGGGTCAGGCATTGTTTTCTTGCCTATTGTTCAGTCCCGCGCCCCCCACCCCAAGTTGAAGGAGTTTTGGGGAGAGTCCAGGGAGCGAGGAGTGAACTCCCTGAGCCCCGCACCGCCGGTGTCAGGGCTGTCCCGGGAATGTTTACCTGCGAGGTATTCACCCCCCCCCCCCCGCCCCGTTTATTTTGGTTCCCGCTCCGGGAGGAAGAGGTCAAGGGGGGGTCATCCCCCTTCGCTTCCGGATACTGGGAGGAGCGGAATTGGGAAGGGAGGAGAAGGGTCCCACGGGAGAAGGGATCCTGAAATCCTCGGGGGAAGAGCTGAGGCTGGGAGAGCGGTTGTACAGGGGGCCGGAATGGAGGAGAGAGAGGTTTGGAGTTTCCCCCTGCCGCACATGGTTCGGGAGTTAACTCCTTAAGGAATCTTGCCGAGGGCGCAGGCTGGCATCTCCGCCTGTCTGGCACAGGCAGCCACCACCACCCCCCTTCTCGAGACAGCCCTTAATGCTGTGGCTGCGGGCCTTTCCCGCCACTCTCCGCTGGGTACCTGCACCGCACCTGCCCTCAGTTCTCACTTTGGACCTGTACATGTGACAGAGGCAGAAGATGAGGTCCTTGAACTCCCGACTTCCTTGCCTCATCGCTTACTGGCCCTTTAAGAAGCACCCCCCCCCCCCCCCCATAACAACAAAACGTGTTACAATCATGACTATTTCTTGTTCTGGTGCCTAGGGGACTGGTCAGGGCAGAGGCAGGGGAAACAGGTCCAGAAAAAAAGAGGGGAGGGGTAGGATGAGAATGGACGATCTTTGGAAGTTTAAGGTCAAGGACTCTGTCAGACTTTTTGCCCCTGTTTGAAATGCTTGGTTGTGTGATTGAAGGCTGGCTCTATGCTGTTGGACATTTCTTGTGGTCTTGTTCCATAGAGTGATCCCGGGTGGGGTGGGAGGCGGGCAGCCCCACCTGCTGGGCTGGCTTTAGTCCGCTGGGTCCCTTCCCTGCCCCCAGTTACTCTGGGAAAAAAACCAGTGGCTGACAGCTTTGCTCAGTGACTCTCCTCCCCCTACCCTTAGCTTGCTATGGCATCGTCCAGGTGCCAACAGGACCCTGGTTCTGCAGGAAATGTGAATCTCAGGAGCGCGCAGCCAGGGTGGTGAGTTCAGCCTCGCTCTCCTTTTCTTCTCCCCCACACCTGAGCATCTCCTGCAGGTTGATAGGGTACCCTGAGGCTGGGGCAGGACTAAACTTTGTCACTCAGGATTTCCTGTTTCCTGCTGCCTATCACCAGCCCCATCTCTCCCTGGGCTCAGCACTCACCTCTGCCCCCACCTCACCTCCTGCTTTGGGGCTTTGATTTGGGGGGCGGGGGTGTGTATGTGCTGTTTTGTAACTTTTTATTATGAAATGTTTTCAAGACTATGGAAGTTGAGGGGCCACAATAGTGACCCTCAGGTTCTCCTTACTCGGCCTTAAGCATTTAGGAGCTCATGGCCAAGCCCTTTGCTCCACAGCCTCAGCCCCTACCCAGGTCTTATGTTATCTTGGGACCTTTTGGATGAGTTCAGGGAGGGTCCAGCTCAGCAGATTCCCCCAACCCCTGTGCTCCTTACATTGGCAGAGGTGTGAGCTGTGCCCACACAAAGATGGGGCATTGAAGAGGACTGACAATGGAGGTGAGGGGAACCCTGAAACACCTGCTGAGGTCAGCCAGGCGCCCCCCCCCCCCAGCAGGTGTCGGGTGGAGGCTGGCTTTCCCTGCTCTGTTTGGTACAGGAAAGTTGTGGATGCAGGGGACAGTCTAAAGCTTGGTGTTGGGGGGGAGTGGGGTCTTGTCTTGCTGTCCTGCTGAGGCCAGTCCCCACACTGCCCCAGGCTGGGCCCATGTGGTGTGCGCCCTCTACATCCCGGAGGTGCAGTTTGCCAACGTGCTCACGATGGAGCCCATTGTTCTGCAGTACGTGCCTCACGATCGCTTCAACAAGGTCAGCGGCCCTCACTCCTCCCTGTCCTAGCCAGCCACCACTAAGCCCTCTAGTGCTCTTGGGGACCTCAGGAGATGGATGGATACCTGCCACTGAACTACCTTCTGTGCCTAGACAGATAGATGCCTATGGACCATAACTCGATAAGCTCCCAGCCAGAGGGTGCTCAGAGGTCACATGATAGGCACAATACAGCAGGGACCTAGTGCTTGCTGTTAATCAAGACAGAAGTGTAAACAGGCTTTGAGATAAAGGACACCCAGTAAGACTTGCTTGGGTATAAGGTGGTCATGGAAGAAGACGTTTAGGTTGAGAGCATGGGCATGAGAAAGAACTGACTTTGAGGATAGCTGACCGGCCTCAGGTTCCGTGAAAAAGACATGCAGCGTATGCATAGTCCGGCAAGTGGGGCAGTGGGCACATCGGGGCACATCTCAAACCTGTCCAAGTGCAAGTCCACTGTCTAACGCGGTGGCTGATTACCTGTGACTGTGGAAGTTAAATTGAATATTTGGGCTGGAGAGATGGCTTGGTGGTTAAGAGCACTTGCTGCTCTTGCAGAGACTCCAGGTTCGGTTCCTGGCACCCGCAGGACAGCTGGAAACCATGTTTGCATCCAATTCCAGGGAATCAATCTGGTGCCCTCTGCTGGCCATTAAGGGCATCGGGCATCCAACGTGGTATATGCATATATACATATGTGTATGTATAATACGGCCAAATACATATATAAGATTAAAAAGAGATAAGCCTTAAAATCGAATACTTAGAATTCATTTCCCAGCCTCACCAGCTGCATTTCAAGTGCTCAATGGTCCTGTGATGAGTGGTCGCTGGCTTAGGTTGTACAGATTAGAGAACCTTTCTGTCGCCACAGAAAATTCTATTGGATATTACCGATCTGGGTGGTGGGGGACAGGGTGGAGTTGAAGACAGGCCAAAGGATCCCTCAGCAGGAGAGGTGGGATTCCCTGGAAGAGGGGTCAATTGTGCTGTGCCCCACAGACCTGTTACATCTGTGAGGAGCAGGGCCGGGAGAGCAAGGCCGCCTCAGGAGCCTGCATGACCTGTAACCGCCATGGATGCCGACAAGCTTTTCACGTTACCTGGTGAGATTCCTGTGCCCGGCGGCTCTGAGGTTTCAGGTGGCTATTGAGTGAGAGCATCCTGACTGCTGTCTCTTGAGAGATGGTAGCAATGCCATGCTTAGGTCTTGAGTCCAGGAGGAAGGAGGTGGGGGCTGCTGTGGCACATGGCCGAACCCTTCTGACCTACCTCTCCTCAGTGCCCAGATGGCAGGCCTGCTGTGTGAGGAAGAAGTTCTGGAGGTGGACAACGTCAAGTACTGTGGCTACTGCAAATATCATTTTAGCAAGATGGTGAGTCCCGCCTGCCGGTGGGGGTGCGTGGGCTCGGGGCCTCGCCTGTGTCCGGTGCTGGGGAGGCAGAAAAACCCCAGCCTTCATCCTTCAGTCCCTGTCTTCCAGGAGCTCTGTCTGTGACAGGGAGTGAGTTGCAGCCTGAGAGATGCAGCAGATTAGAACTGAACCAAGCAGTCCAGGCTAGGAGATACTCCCCTTGCCCTACCCCCCACCCCCCACCCGTGTCTGTCAATCTAGGAATCTTTAAGCTACAGAGAACTAGAAGGGTAAGTAAGATAAGCTATGACTGGGACAGTTTCATTCATGACTTGTGTTCTCCCTCAGCTCCAAGTAGGCTCCATGTGCCCCATTTCACAGATATGTAAATTAAGGTTCCCCAAGGTTAGATAGCTTGTTTCGTAGCTGGTGAGTGGGATTCAGGGCAAACAGTTTGATCAGAAAGCCCCTCAGGAAGGTGAAAAGGAACTGGTGTTGGTGGCAGCAAAAGAGGCAGCTGGGGTCCGGGCATGGAATGAGTTTGAGGCAGGAGGATGAGAGCTTCATTTAGTCCATGGGTCTCATGGCTGAGCAAACTTGGAGCTTCCTCGTACTGGGATGATCTTCAGAGGCGGGGTGCAGGCAGGACTCTGTGCCCCAAGCCACAGCTTGGAGAGCTCCTAAGCCAGAGAGAGTAACACGATCAGATTTGTGTTATAGACAGATTACCCTGGCAGGCAACCATGGAGCTGAGTGGAGAGACAGCTGGGAGGATGGGGGCAGGTGACAGAGGCTGATGCTGGAGTCACCGCAGGTGGACCCGAGAGTGGTCAGAGGTGCAAGGTGAATGCGAGCTAAGATCCAGGCTGTAGCTGTCACAGGGTGGGGAGAGGCGCACCCCAGAGCATCTTGGTTTGTGCTTGTTGCCCTGCTGTAATGATGATAGCTCCCTTCTCACCGTGTCCCGGGTCGCTCATAACTCACCCGGTTGCCAAGCTTTCAGAGTCTCAGATCGACTTAGGGCAAGGTCAGTTGTCCTGTTGCACTTGCAGAGACGGATTGGGTGGGAGTCCCCAGGCAGTGGCAGGGGCGGATGGAGGGTACAGGTGGAGGCCATCCCTATGGGTGTCCAGATGTGAAAGAGACATGAGAGAGAAGATCTAGAGCTTGGTGAGGTAGGAGTAGGACCTGAGGAAGCCTGAAGTTATTAATCCTAGGCTTTGGCAATTAGAAGGGGGTTGGTGACCTTTGGGAGCAGCTGCGGGCATGGGATGAGAGCAAACCCAGGGACTCAGTGTAGTTTAGCCCCCAGTCCGGGGCTTCTGCTATACTGTTGCACAGAGCAAATCAGGACCAAGGGAGGAGGGTGCAAGAATGGTGTTCTTGGGGTGCAGGGGCACCCTGCATGTCCTTCCCAGACCCCGTTTCTCAGGGAAGGAGATGGAAGTGTGGGCCGTGGTTCAATCTGCTAGGGGAGCACCGTGGAGAAGCTCAGGTCCAACTCCACCCCCAACCCCACTGCACGTTGTTAGGGGCTGAGGCTGGTCCATGCCTCTTCTGAGCCTCTCTCTGTGCTTGCATCTGCGCATTGGTTAAGACCGCTGGGGAAGCTTCACAGTATCTAGGCTGAGCGGGAGTATCACGGTGCGACCGGCAGGTTGCACCAGCCGGGGAGCTGCTTCTAGGATCCTTCGACCTTCAGGAACCCTCCCTAAACTCGTGAAAGACGGGATTGGCAATCCCTCTCAATCTCTTCCCCCAGAAGACATCCCGGCACTCCAGCGGGGGAGGAGGAGGAGGAGCAGGAGCAGGAGGAGGCGGTGGCAGCGGTGGAGGAGGCAGCAGCAGTGGTACCAGCGGTGGTGGAGGTGGCACAGGGGGAGGCAGCAGCAACAGCTTCCTTAGCGGCAGGAGAAGCCGGTCAGCCTCACCATCCACGCAGCAGGAGAAGCACCCTACCCACCATGAGAAGGGCCAGAAGAAGGTGAAGGCCGGCTCTCACACTCTCTCTCACACACACACCTCTTTTCAGAGACTACTACCAGGCGCCTTGGCCTTCTGAGGTTGCTGAGGTTGGA
The DNA here is from genome assembly GCA_019843815.1 of Montemys delectorum. Lineage (NCBI taxonomy): Eukaryota > Metazoa > Chordata > Mammalia > Rodentia > Muridae > Montemys > Montemys delectorum. The sequence goes on along the minus strand of JADRCD010208383.1, from coordinate 19,708 downwards.
GAGGGAGTTTGGGAAGCACAGCTTGAGGTGCAGAGATTGGGGCCTGGCATTCTCCAGTTCTCCCCATGACACTACAGTGTCCCCAACCTCCAGTTTGTGTCCCTACATGTTTACACACATCTCCAGTCTGTCTGCTGTGTCCCATCCCACGGAGTTGCCCACTTTTGTTCACTGTGCTTTCCAGGAGGGACACTCTTGTGAGTGCCTGCTCGCGCGTGTGTGTGTGTGTGTGTGTGTGTGTGTGTGTGTGTGTGTGTGTGTGTCTAGCTCTGTCACTGGCACGATAATGGGACAGGCTATTTTTAGCAGGAGGGAGGATGGGGGAGGGGCTCTTGGCTCTCAGAGGATCCTGTCTGAGCCTGAGCTGTTCCTGTCCAGCTGGAGTTTTCATCCCTCTATAGACTCGAGGACTCGCTGAGCTGAGCCCCATTCCTAAGAGGGGTTCAGCTCTCCACACCCACATGTTATGGTTGACCTCCTTCAAATAACCCCTGTATCAGTATCTGGTCACGTTTCCCTCCGCCAGAGTCGAAAGGACAAAGAACGCCTTAAACAGAAGCACAAGAAGCGGCCTGAGTCCCCCCCCAGCATCCTCGCCCCGCCTGTGGTTCCCACTGCTGATAAGGTACCACTGCTTATACTCAGGATGCAGGGTGTACTGGTCTGGGGGTGAGGAAGCATGAGGTGTGAAGGCTTCCAGTGAGCAGAGGCCCGCTTGGGCATCCTCTCACAGCCCAGGGCTCATGTGCCCTCTGCTGCCACCACCCGGTTGAGCTTACAGAGAGGGTCCGCTCTGCCCAGGAAGCCTTGGGTGACACAGGGGAAGGAGGAGGGTGGAGTGGGGGGGGGGGTGTCTTTCTGCTTGCTGGCTACCTTATGGGCACCTTTGTGAGGCAGAGGCTCAGCTTTGAGATCTTGTCTTCTAAGAGCAAATGTTTGGCCCTCAGGCTTCTGAGGGCCCGGCTGTGCAGGATTGGTGAACTTCTATCAAACCCCTCCACCAGGAGAAAACCTAGATCCTGTGGGAGTGGAGGTGTGACCAGGCTTCTGGCTACACCCTGGGATCCCTCCTTTTCTCAGCACTTTTCTCAGCAGGCTCGGCTCTAGTGATAGTTACCATCTGAACGTGCAACAGGCAGGCCCCACCCTGGGCCAGTGAGTGATAATCCAAGCCTGAGCAGATTAGCGAGAGTCCCCTGGGGGCTGGAGAGAGCACTCCCGCCTGTCCCATTACTGACTGTCACCTCCGCTCCCTCACGTGGTTGGCAGGGCACTGGGCATCTGAGCAGGAGGCTCAGGTATCAGGTTTCCAGGGTGATGTTGCTGTGGCAACTGCCCCAGTATCTCTCCCCTCCTGCTTTGCTTCCCTGAGCTCACCTTTCCAGGAGCCTACAGGCAGGTAGAAAGACTTGGAATGTCCCCTACTAATTGGGTAACCCTTGGATGACAAGCTTTGCTTCCCCCCCCCCCCACCCCAACGTTTAAGCTCCCCTTCCCCCAGCTCCTCTTCCCTGGCTTTCTGAACCACATCTGGCTCCCTTCAGAACTCCAGCTGCTAAAAAGAACAAAGGACCACAGAGACGAGGGCTCCACCCAGGGAGGGGCAGCAGCAATGGGGTGGCTCAGACTTCTCCCTCATTTGTTCTTGAGCACAATTTGAATACCTGGTATCCACCCAAAAGGAAATCTCCTTCGCTGGTACTCAGAGGCACAAATCCATAAAGGCCAGACTGTCTTTAGAACCAAGAGAAGGGACACATGACAAACAAAACATCTCAGGGTGCTAGAAGGCTTATCACTTCCACTTAAGTGAAGCAGAGACACAGAGAAGCTATGTGATTTGTCTAAAAGCACAACATGATGCTACATGGTGAAGTTCTGAACCAATGTAGTCTGGCTTGAAAGGCTGTGTTCTTACCTAGCTCCCAAAACTGTCCTTAGTGGGGCACTATCAGACTCCTTGTGTCCCGAACCCCAGCCGTGTCCCTGGCACGGAGCTGCCCCTGACTCCCAGGAACGTAGAAGAGGCTCCTAAGGATGATGCAGCTGAGCTAGGTCCAGAGGCTTCTGGGCTCACAGCTGGGCTCCTCCCATCCTTGCCAACATCCCGCTCTCCAGGGATCGCACCTCAGACACGGGGCAATCAATATCCATGGCCACTGCTGATACACAGGCCCGAGAATAAGACAAAATGGATCGCTAGCTTAGGTGTGTAGGGGAGGCTTCCTGGTGTGGGGACTTCTAGCTGGGTGTTGACTGAGCAAAGACAGGCTGCCCTGTGGAGGGTTCACATCATTCCCAGGCACCCAGCAGGAGCTTCCAGTGGTCAGAAATGGTCTGGAGCCAGGTGGCTTGTGAATGGTAACCCCTGAAGGGTCCAAGGCCGGCACCAGTCTTCGGGCCAGAGCCTTGGACGAATAAGCCAGTGCAGGTTGTGGATTGGTTTCTCCGTTGGGTCATGGGGCAAAGGTAGAGACTTAAGGTTTAGGGTATTCACTAGAATTCCGTGGCTGCCTCCCGGTTTCCGTGTTCGAGGCCTTCCTTCCCACGGGCGCTTGCCTCTGAGTCCTGTAGGACGGACTCCCAGCTCCAACTGTGCAGGTGATGCGAACCCCTCTCGTCTCTGTCTTAGGTCTCCTCAGCTACTACTTCCTCTCACCATGAGGCCAGCACTCAGGAGACCTCTGAGGGCAGCAGGGACTCAAAGGGGAGAAAGTCTTCCAGCCATAGCCTGAGTCACAAGGGCAAGAAACTGGGCAGCGGGAAAGGTGTGAGCAGTTTTACCTCCGCCTCTTCCTCCTCCTCTTCCTCTTCCTCCTCCTCCTCTGGGGGGCCTTTTCAGCCTGCAGGTGAGTATGGGTGTCCTAGAGGAGGCGGAGGGCTGGAGCCCCTTGACCTGTGCTGTTGTGGCGAGGGTCTGTGCCTGGTGGTTTCTGTACATCTTTCCTTTTACAAACTGATGTGGGGTGGCAAGGCAGGGACTCTCTACCGTCTTTTAAAGATTTATTTATATATCTATATGGGGGCTTTGTCTGCACACCAGAAAAGGGCATCGAACCCTGTCCTAGATGGTTGTATTGGAACCCATTACAGATGGTTGTGGGCCAGGATGTGAGTGCTGGGAATTAGTCTCAGGTCCTGTGGAAGAGCAGCCAGTGTGCTTTAACTGTTGTGCTGTCTCTCCAGCTCCCCTTCCTTTCCCACTTAAACCAGAGTCCCTTTCCTTACAGGGCCCACCCCTCTAACCCCCACAGTAGCATTCCCTATTTTTGTGTCAAAAAGGTCATTTGAAAACCCCGATAATAGTTCCTGGCACCGAGGTCCCTAATCCCAGCATTTGGGAGCTGCAGAATTACCTGAATTTGAGGCCAGCCTGTGCTAATGTCTAAGAACCTGTCCCCAGCTGTGCTCGTGTAATAGGAATTTGCTCAGTTGGCTCAAGGGTGGGAGTTTCCCGCAGGGACTGTCGTCCTAGGACAAAGGCAGGTGGAGCTGTTTAGGACCATGGGCTGCATTTCCTACCTAGGTCTCCTGCTGGTGGGGAAGGAGGGAGGTGGTCCAGCAGTAAACCCCCCCCCCCCCCCTTTGCTGCAGGCTCATCTCTGCAGAGCTCACCTGACTTTGCAGCATTCCCCAAGCTGGAGCAGCCGGAGGAGGACAAGTACTCCAAGCCTGCGGCTCCCACTCCGCCAGCCCCTCCCTCGCCCACGGCCCCCGAGCCCCCAAAGTCTGACCTCTTTGAACAGAAAGTTGTCTTCTCTGGCTTTGGGCCCATCATGCGCTTCACCACCACCGCCTCCAGCTCCAGCCGGGCCCGAGCCCCCTCACCTGGAGACTATAAGTCTCCCCATGTTTCAGGGGCCGGGGCCTCAGCAGGCACCCATAAACGGATGCCTGCACTGAGTGCCACCCTTGGACCTGCTGAGGAGGCCCCGGAGACGGCCCTGAAGGAGAAGAAACACAAAGCCAGCAAGAGGAGCCGACATGGGCCAGGCCGACCCAAGGGTAGCCGAGGCAAGGAGGGCGCTACAGGCCCTACCGCCTCCCTCCCTGCGGCTCAGCTGGCTGGCTTTACTGCCACTGCGGCCTCACCCTTCTCTGGGGGTTCCCTGGTCAGCTCCGGCCTGGGGGGTCTGGCCTCCCGTACCTTTGGGCCTTCAGGAAGCTTGCCCAGCTTGAGCCTGGAGTCATCTCTGCTGGGGGCAGGTTAGTGTCCCTGTAGCTAAAGAATATCTCCATGTACAGCCAGTCCTGTGAGGGGGTAGGGGCATAAAGAGGAGATACACTTACCGGGAAACTCCCAACAGGCAGAATGGAGATAGCTATTATCTCTAAGATGTTCCCTTAAATGTCTCCTGCATGAAGAGGTTGGGGTGGGCACCAGCAGAACTTACAGGGTTCTGATAGAGGAATAAGAAAACCTAAGAATTTCCCAGACTGAGGCAGAATAGTGACGTGTGTAGAACTCCAGGCATGCTATGTTCCTTGAAGAGGGGCTGCCTTTATCTCTGGCTGGAGGATTCTGGGTAGAAGGTGACCTTGGGTTTTCCTCCCTCTCTTTGTACCTTCAGGCATCTATACCAGTAATAAAGACCCTATCTCTCATGGTGGAGGGATGCTGCGGGCTGTCTGCAGCACCCCACTCTCTTCCAGCCTGCTGGGGCCCACAGGGACCTCAGCCTTGCCCCGCCTCAGCCGGTCCCCATTCACCAGCACCCTCCCATCCTCCTCTGCTTCCATCTCCACCACTCAGGTAATAAGACCCTGTTCCTGGCTCCTTTCCTGGGCAGGATGCAGACAGAACCCCTCTGTGGCCCATGTCCTGTGTCCTGTCCTCCGGCTCTACCTTGTTCCCTACCACACAGTGCAGCTGTGTTCGACTGTGCTAGAGCAGGCCTGAGGCTTATTCGTTCCTCCCAACAGGTGTTTTCTCTGGCCGGCTCAACCTTCAGCCTCCCTTCACCCCACATCTTTGGAACCCCCATGGGCACTGTTAACCCCCTCCTCGCCCAAGCGGAGAGCAGCCACACAGGTATGCTAGCCCCTGCCCCTGCTCCCCTTCTGAAGGGTGCTGCTGTAGAAAGCATGAGAGTCCCCTCCCTCTGAATTTACCTCACACACTACAAACCATGAGGCACTCTACAGGAAAACCTGTGCAGGGGCAGGCATGGCGGTGCCACTCCCAATCACACGGAAGAGATCTCAAGGCAGTGGATAGAGAATGACAAAGCCAGTTCAGCCAATCATGTCCCAGCCCAATGTAATCTTGCCCCACCCCAACCTCTTGCTGTACAGTTGTAGTTGGGGGGTCACAGGTTTTGGCAGCTGGGCTCTCTGCTCTCCAGGTATTTAGTATCTAGGGGGGTGAGAGGCATGCACCCCTACCATCTCCCTAGGGTCTACTCAAGCCCCTGAGAGCCCAACAGACACTTGGCCTGTCAGCCGGAGTGTAGGGCTTAGCTTCAGGCTGCCAGTTCAGGTAAGCCTTTCAAAGAAAGCAAATTGGACGTCAGCTTCAGGTCCCAGTTGGGTAAAGATCAGTGTTTTCTGTAGCCCAGAACCTGGGTTCTGCAGCCAACAGTTTTCTCATCTGAGTTTATGAATATAAAAAGTCAGAGCTAATTATGATAGTACAATGATTAAGGGCTTTCTTTGTGCCTCCAGCCAAACACTCGCTTTGTGGCCTTATTTTAATCCTCATTTAATCACTCATGAGAGGTTGGCTACCAACACAGGGCCCCCCCCCTCCTGGCAGGCCAGCACCCAGGTTCAGTTTATCCAGGTTTATCTTGACCTCAGATTCTGTGAAAGATCTGGAAGCAGGCAGCGGGAACCCAGTGGCAAGGGGACAAGAGCTTTCCTGAGGTGGGGTGCCATGCTCCTTGCCAACATGAACTACCAGGCCAGGGTTGGGGGGTCCTGAAGAAGGAGGTGTGTGCTGAGGTCCTGGGAGCAGCACCCACTTCCCGGGGGCGGGGGGGGGTGTTGGGGCTGGAGTCCCCTTTCCCCCCTGACCCTTGCCGTCTCCTTCCAAGAGCCGGACCTGGAAGACTGCAGCTTCCGGTGTCACGGGACCTCCCCCCAGGAGAGTCTCTCTTCCATGTGAGTGAAGGTGAACCTTAGAGGACAGAGGCACGAGAGCAGGGACGGGACTGGGACCGCCTGGTGGAGGTAGGGGCGGGGCTGGAATCACGGTTCTCCTCTGGACCCAGGTCTCCCATCAGTAGCCTGCCTGCGCTCTTCGACCAAACAACGTCAGCGCCCTGTGGGGGTGGCCAGTTAGATTCCACAGCCCCTGGAACAACCAACATGGAGCAGCTGCTGGAGAAGCAGGGTGACGGAGAGGCTGGTGTCAACAGTGAGCAGGGGTGCACAGGGAGGGGAACGCTGCCCCACCACCCTTCCCCCTTTCCCAGGGCCTCAAGCCTTTTCACTGGCCTTGCCAGTGGCCGTGCCAGGGTCATCTCTAACCTTGCCTAAGTGGTACTCTGGGCACTTTGTGTTTCTCAAGGCCTCCTGGCATAGATCTTAAAACCCCAGGCTGCACCCACTCCCTGCATCCTCGTGGAACACCAGAGCCTCCTAAGATGGTCAGACCCACCTTACCACTGTTGGGAGCAGCCTCTCGAAGGAGATCTTGGTCACCTCTTCCCTCCAGACCCTGGCCCTCAGGCTGGCCCTGCTGCCTCTTTGGTGCATTATGCACTAACCCCAGGCTCCTCCTCTCTCTGAAGTTGTGGAGATGCTGAAGGCCCTGCATGCACTGCAGAAGGAGAACCAACGGCTGCAGGAGCAGATCCTTAGCCTGACAGCTAAGAAGGAGCGACTCCAGATCCTCAATGTACAGCTCTCCGTTCCCTTCCCTGCCCTGCCTGCTGCCCTGCCAGCCACTAACGGCCCTGTCCCGGGGCCCTATGGACTGCTTCCTCAAGGTGAGGGGGTCCAGCCCAGGCTAGGGTGAAAAATTCCTGCCTCTGGCCTGAGCTGGCTCCCCTGCAGCTCCCGTCTTCCCTCTGTTAGCAGGCAGCAGTGACTCCCTGAGCATGAGCAGGAGCCCTCCTGGGAAGAACAGCCTTGGCCTGGACAACTCCCTCTCCACATCTTCGGAGGTAGGCACTGTGAGGAGAGGACAGGGAAGGGCCTGGAGAGGGTCCTTTGGTCTAGTTACTAACCAGCAGCTGTTGGAGACTGGCCAGTGAAGAAGAAATTGACTGAGTAATTGGTTATCTTCTTATTCATTATTTTAAGTCAGTAATATGAGTGAGAACGTTCCTAACACAGGGTGCTCACTAAGCAAGCGGTGAAGGACGGACTCGGTCCTCCTGAAGACAGGCTGAGCCCAGGGAAGTCATCAGATGATTGCAAAGGAGGAGTAGAAAGATCAGCTCAGTCAAGGACTAAAGGAACTCGAGGGCAGGCCACCGGGAAGGAATGCTGTGAAACGTTGTGAAGGGTTTATTACAGGGCCTCATACAAACTAATCCCTGTGTAATTGGTGGCGGCTGGAGCGGCTGGAGCGGCACTTGCTATTGTTATGTTGTGGTTATTGCTGGGAATTGAGCAATGCTTGTTTTTTCTCTGCCACTTACTGAGACTTAGGGTAGTTGTAATCATAAAAGTAACACTAGTTGCAAGCCTGGAGCTCAAGCCTGAGTTTCTTCACTCTCCACACGGACTTTGTAAGGTGCACATTACTGTCACCCATAGACTATGCATATGTAAACTGAGGCAAAGATGTTGAGCCCAGGGCTACCCAAACCACGGAGTTGTGGGCATGGGATTTGAACCTGAGCCTCACTTCAGTGAGAGCTCTGTTGCTCTTGTCTTGGCTGCAGAGCTCCTTAACCATTAAAGTCAAGGGCTTTAGCCATAAAGTGGGAATGAGAGGGTAGTGCAGGAAAAGTCCTAAGAGAATGGCTGGCTTTGCAGTTATTTGTCGTTAATTCTGAGGAACTGAGGGTGCTGGGTCTCCTGGAGTGCTCAGTAAACGTCATCTGAATACTGTGCACATCTAGCCTTTATCCCTGGGCTTTGCTGTTTCTCCAGGGTGTCTGCAGGCTTGGGGGGCTTTGCTATGAGAGAATGCTGGTGGATTCTGGGCTGAGGGCCAGAAGGGTCACACTGGCCCTCCACCTTCTGACCTGTCCCTTCCCCCTCCCTCCCCAGGACCCACACTCAGGCTGCCCGAGCCGCAGCAGCTCTTCGCTCTCCTTCCACAGCACGCCCCCACCGCTGCCCCTGCTCCAGCAGAGCCCCGCTACTCTGCCCTTGGCCCTGCCTGGGGCTCCTGCCCCACTCCCACCCCAGCCACAGAACGGGCTAGGCCGGGCACCCGGAGCAGCGGGACTAGGAGCCATGCCCATGGCTGAAGGGCTGTTGGGTGGGCTGGCAGGCAGCGGGAGCCTGCCCCTCAATGGGCTTCTGGGAGGGTTGAATGGGGCTGCTGCTCCCAACCCTGCGGGCTTGAGCCAGGCTGGCGGGGCCCCCACGCTTCAACTGCCAGGTTGTCTCAACAGGTGAGGGAAAGTTCAGCCCTAGGGAAGGGGGTGGGAGGCTGGATAAGGGAGGGATCCCCGCCCCCCCCCCCAAAAAAAACCCCCTTCTTTCCCCAAAGGAAAAAAAAGATCCCCTGGCCCTAGAGGATTATAGTCCTGGCAGTCCGTTGACTTAAGGGACTCCCCAGAGTGCCCAGATACAGCTCGGGAAAAGATCTTATCCATGTCCCTACTGTAGGTCTTCTAGACAAGCTGTCCATCTACCTGGGCCTGAGGGAGTCTGGGAGTTGCTGGGTGTGGGGTATGTGTCTCTGCACCTCCTCATCTGTGTTATCCCTGCCTCAGCCTGACAGAGCAGCAGAGACACCTCCTTCAGCAGCAAGAGCAGCAGCTGCAGCAGCTGCAGCAGCTCCTGGCCTCTCCACAGCTGACCCCAGTGAGTGGCCCCTCCCTGTCACCAACCCCCTCCCCCCAAACTCCCCAGTTCTACCCATATTGCTTACCTCTAAGAAGGAAGGAAGCCTCCCAGGGAGGGTTCCAAGCTGGTGGGATTGGCCCTGTGGGGCCTGAGGGCAGTTAGGAGGTGAGTCTATTTTCATAGCCACCTAGGCATTGGGCAAGGGCCCTTTGTGAGGCCCTGGGGCCCTGGGTCACATCTCAGTGAGAGTCTAGAGATGGCAGGTCCAGTAACTGAGCTTTGCAGTCCCTGCCCTGAGTCTCCAATCAGGGGAGGTTCTCTCAGCCAACACCTCAGTCTGTCTCTGTCACGTGTTGGGCTTACTCTTCTTCAGAGAGAAGTGGTTTTGCCTGTTAAAATGAGGGAATAAATAGCCGGGTGGCCCAGCGAGCCTTAGGTCCTTGTCTGTGTCCCCAACAAGGCACACAAATGCTGTGTGTTATGTGTTGTAATTCAAGCATCTTGGCAGTTGAGGCTGGGGGATGGCTATGAGTTCAAGGCCAGCCTGTAATGAATTTCAGTCTCTCCAAGACTACAGAGTAAGACTTCTGTAACAACCAAGAAAAACAAAACAAACTAGGAAACTCCAAACAGTAAGAAGGCTGTTAAGATGGCGCCACAGGCGAAGGCCCTGCTGAGGAGCCCGATGTCCTGACTGTCTCCCCTGGACCCACGGAGGGAGGAAAACAGATTTCCTGACCTGCGCTTGCAGCCCCTAACACACTAAATACGTGTAACTTCATTTGTTTATAACTAGTTTTGTGTTTTTGAGATGGAGTTTCTCTGTATAGCCCTGACTGTCCTGGAACTCATTCTGTAGACCAGACTGGCCTCGAACTCAGAAATCCGCCTGCCTCTGCCTCACAAGTGCTGGGATTAAAGGCGTGCGTCACCACCGCCCTGCTCATTGTGGTTGTCTTTTTAAGGACTGAGGGCCTGACATAGTGGACAAGGCCAGAAATGGTCACAGTCGGCTTGCCTAGGTACTCAGCTCACAGGTGTTTACCTCCTGTGTCTGCATTTTCTTGTCCAGATGGGAGACAGAGGCCCAGAGTTTGAAGGTAGAGACAGAACCTTGATTGGCTCCCTGTTGTGGGCTTTATTGTTAGAGTATGAGGGGCCCAGGTCTAGCAAGGCAGGCAGCCCTGGGAAGAGACAGCGGGAGCCCACTGCCAATAAACAGGCTGTCGTCCTTGCAGGAGCACCAAACTGTGGTCTACCAGATGATCCAGCAGATCCAGCAGAAACGGGAGCTGCAGCGGCTACAGATGGCTGGGGGCTCTCAGCTGCCCATGGCCAGTCTCCTGGCTGGAAGCTCCACCCCACTGCTGTCCGCGGGCACCCCCGGCCTGCTGCCCACAGCATCAGCTCCACCCCTGCTGCCTGCTGGAGCCCTGGTGGCCCCTTCACTGGGCAGCAATACAAGTCTCATGGCTGCAGCAGCTGCGGCCGCAGCAGTGGCAGCAGCAGGCGGGCCTCCAGTCCTCACTGCTCAGACCAACCCCTTTCTCAGCCTGCCTGGGGCAGACGCCAGTGGGAATGGCCCCAAAGGAGGGGTGAGTAAGGACTTGGGCCTTCCTGTATTCCTATGGGGCACACACAGGAGGATGCTTATAGCAACATCAAGCAACATCATCAGCTATTCTCTAGTGGGAGGCAGCAACCCCTAGTTCAGCCTGGGAGCCTGCTGCAGACAGCAGGACCTGTGCTCCCTTAGAGGAGAGAAAGGCCACTGAGCAGGTACCAATAATGAAAGGACCACTTAGAAAACAGCCTTCCAGCCTGGTGACAACACAGTGTGTAAAAAAAAAAAAAGAAGAAGAAAAGAAAAGGTGTTTGCTACCAAGCCCAATGACCTGCATTTCATCCTAGTGACCCATGTGGTAGAGTGAGAGAACTGATCAGAAAACTGTCCTCTGCTGTCCACACATGCATGCACACTAAAGAAATATATTTTTGCCGGGCTGTGGTGGCACACACCTTTAATCCCAGCATTCGGGAGGGAGAGGCAGGCAGATTTCTGAGTTCGAGGCCAGCCTGGTCTACAGAGTGAGTTCCAGGACAGCCAGGGCTATACAGAGAAACCCTGTCTCGGAAAAAAGGAAAAAAAAAAAAAAAAGAATATATATATATATATTTTTTTTTTTTCATGTTGTTTTAAATTCTTTTTTAAGAAGAAAACAGCTTTCTATGGGAGCAGTAATTAGAAAGGACATTTTCTGTGTACAACAAACAGTTAGAGAAAGATGACCCTCTGCATGGGCTGACAGAAGAAAAGGCCTTCCTTGCAGGGCCCACCTAGGCCCAAGAATCCAGCTTTTGGCACAAGCCAGACACCTCCTCTCCCCACAGGCTATGCCCTAGGCAGCAGCCTGGCCATTCATCTTCTTCTTCAGCAGTCTTTTCCACCTTTGAGAGCTCTTCCTAACTGTGTGTTAGGACACGATGCCTCCCACACTAAAGCCTTTCTCCCTGTCTTTCCAGACCGCTGACAAAGGAGCCTCAGCCAGCCAGGAAAAAGGCTAACTGTACCCTGCCCCTCCTGACCCCTACATGGCTCGAGGGTCCTTGCCTGGAGTGGGCACCTGGGCCCAGACTCTGGAGAGCTGGGCCCAGAGCCTGTGCTGATCCCCAGGGAGTATGTGCCTGGGGTACCAGGTGCTGAGGAGAGAGACTGGAGGGAGCCCTTCACCTGGCCCACCCCCTCACTGCACTGGCTGCTTCAGAGAGGATCGAGGGAGGACAGGCTCCTAGCCTGCCTAGGAGACCCCATCCTCCACAGATGCCTAGGGTCCCCCAAAGAGCAAAGTAGGTCTTGGCATAAGAAATGGAGGGTTGGTTGGACCTACCACATAAACCAATCAGCACTTGAATGGGAAGATGAAGGGGGGCCCCCAGGCCTACCCACATGTGGAGATTCCCTATGGAAAAAGGGCTGGTCCCACCTGACCTTCAGTTTCTTCCCAGCAGAAGGGATGGATCCCTTTGACTGTTTCTTATCACCCCTCCCCGCTGAGGGTCACAAGCTGAGCTTGGAAAAGCCTACAGATGTGGGGGGCTGAGGAAGGGCAGGAGAGCATCTCTTGGGGCCCCATGATGGGGCTGGCGGGGGAAGTCCCTTGCTGTCCTTGGTGCCCTGCCCCTTTTTGCACTATTGGCTTGAGGAGTGCCGAGGGTGGGGAGAGGGAGCTGCCTGACTCCACAGATCGTGAGAGTGTGTGTGTGTGTGTGTGTGTGTGTGTGTGTGTGTGTGTGTGTGAGAGAGAGAGTGTGTGTGTGTGTGTGTGTGTGTGTGTGTGCGTGTGCGCGCGATGGTCAGTTTGTTTAACCTGTCTGTCTGTCAATTCTTCCTCTGGACCTGGGGCAGCCAAGGGCAAGGACAGGAGCAGTGGCCAGTACCGGAGCAGGAGCGCCCAGCTCTTGTACTCTCTACCCCCCTCACTAACTCTGCTCCTTTTCCAGGGCATGAATGGTTAACTTATATTAAAAAAAAACAAAAAACAACAAAAAAAAAAACCAGACCAGTACTCCAGTATTGGAGAATTCCTAGGGGCTAGGGGCTCTGAATCAGGGTAATAATCCTACCTTCCCTCCCCCTGGACCCCACTCCATCTCAGGGCCCCCTCAGGGCCTCCTCCCCCACTGTTAGTTTGATCAGTCCTGGCACAAGAGAGTAGGGGAGGGGTAAAGTGCCACTTCTTTTTAGCCAACTTCTCCCTCTCCGAAGTAGCTAGTCTGCCTCTTGAATCCTTTCACCAGCTAGTAGAGCCACTTAAGCTAACAACTGTCCCTTTACCCACCAGCTGTTTTCTAGGGTGTAGTAATAGGTGGCAGAGACTTTCTGCCCAGGGCGGTAATGAAAACCGTTGCGTGGGACACAGCGTACCGCCACGGAAGCCTGTGTCCCTTTGAGTTGCACTGGCTGGGACTGAGGGTCAGTTCCGGTTTCCCTTGCTCACATCTGTGGGTCTCTCTGCATGTGTGCATTTTGGTGTGTTTATGTTTTGAGTTTCGTTGTTGGGGTTTGTTGTTGTTTTCTTTTTTTTTTTTTTTTTAAATAAAGAAAAGATGTGTATATTTTTGGCAAGGACAGAAACGTAGTGCAGATATATTTTTGCCTGTGCTGCTCAACTGTTGGTTTTTCCCCCCCTGATCTGGGAAGTACTCTTCCTGTTGATAAGACTGTAAGATGTTAGGACGGGCTGGGACCCCTCAGAGGCGACCTCTTTGGCACTTGGAAGGGTTTTGGGGGACAGTTGAGATGACCTCAGAAATACTTTTCTAAGTGCTCAATACTAGGAAGACATCGTTATCTTTTCAGCTCTTGTGGACTACTTGTCTACAAGCCAGTGATTCTTTAGATTCTTAGACGATCTTTTTATCCTGGCCCTACTCAGAACCAAGTACCCCGCTCAGTGGTGTTTGATAAGGCTGTGGCCTGTGCAGCAGAAGGCTCCAGGAGTCTGGAACTGCTCTCAGCTCTGCCCGAGCTCCTTTCCCTACTGTGGGCCAGGATGGCCTTGCAGGAAGGCCTTACGCTGAGAGCTCTGGGCTGTATGGTTTGGTGCTGCCCCTTTTTTGGGGAGGGGGGGCGAGGGAGGGATTTTCCGAGACAGGGTTTCTCTGTGTAGCCCTGACTGACCTAGAATAGGCTCTGTAGACCAGGCTGGCCTCAAACTCAGAAATCCGCCTGCCTCTGCCTTCCGAGTGCTGGGATTAGAGGCGTGCCGGTGGTGCTACTCCATACACTGAGACTTGAGGAAAGTTGTGACTTGGTGCCGCATCATAGGGAGAATTATGAGGATCCTTGAAAGGGAGCAGGATACTGCAAAATGGCTCTGACAACCTCACTTTTTTTTAAATTTTAATTTTAATTTTTTTAGACAAGGTCTACTCTTACGTAGCTTTGGTCGTCCTGGAACTCGCTGTGTAGACCAGGCTGGCCTCTGCCTCCTGAGTGCTGGGATTAAAGGCATGTGCCACTATGTCTGGCTTTGGTCCATTTTTTGATAAAGAGCTTGGTAGAGGGAGAGAAAGGATGCAGATTTTGGGCCGTCTCTGTCTGGGAGGGGGAGGATGTGGTTTGCAGAGCGGAAGTGGAGTCTGAGAATGCATGAGTGGATCTTAATGTCACCGCCCTCAGTGAGCCTGCGCCCACCAGGGCGGGTGGGTCATGGCTGAGGAGTGTCAGAAGGGATCTGGCTGTATTAGGGGTCATTGGAGCTGGCTTTACAGGTGACTACTCTAAGCCTCAGTGACAGCAATGAGGAGCCTTCGTACCAGGCCTTCTGGTCACAACTGCCCCCCACTGTCAAGCCTTTTAGCTGCAGCTGGTTGGTTGGCTGGCTGTCCCGGTGTGTGTGTGGTGAGTGTGTGGTGGTGTGAGTGTAGTAGGGTTGTGCCCGTGGCGGGAAGGTATCTATGTAGCACTGACTGTCTTAGCTCTGAGCTGACGAATCCTCCACAGACAATGACACTTTAAGGGTTGCCTTTAAGAGAAGAAATAAATTGTATCTCCCATTCCCTCTCCCTCATCCCAGCTTGTGGCTTTCCCCCTTAGTCTCCTGGGTCTACTGCTGGCCCTAGGTAGCCTGATCATGAGGCTGGTGACCCCTTCCCCTCCCTATGTTGAGACCCAGGAAGTGCCCATCCTAGACTCCTAGGAAGGGCCTAGATAAATGAGGGGAGCCCAAAGAGCGGCTGACATTTCCATTTCCTTTTCCCACCCTGGAAATGCTAACAAGTTTTCAAAGACACAGGCCCGACCCGCTAGTCTCATCCTAACAGTGCAGTGGGCCAAAGGGAATAACAGGCAGCTGGTGCCTAGGGAGAGGTGCCCACTAGGGAATGGAGGGAAGTGGGGCCAGGGAGAGGTGCCCACTAGGGATGGAGGGAGGTGGGGCCAGGGAGCCCCTCTGTTCCCTCCAGCCACTTCCTCCTGGATTACAGGTGTGTCTAGTTCCCAGCAGACCACCTTGTCTTGACCTACTGAAGAGTTGGGGACTGTCCTCTTTCTCCTGTGTTCGCTTTCTCCAGCCCCACTTGGGACTGAAGACCCGTAGGACTCTGGCTCCCTTTTCTTCCATCCCAACCTGTTTCCATGTAGCAGACCCTTCCTAAGGGAGCAAGGAAGGGAAGCCACAGATTGCAAACCCAGGGGCTCATTTTTCATTCTGAAACCTTTATATCCTCAGCCCAGGAGGCGGTGTCCCCCTGCGACCTCCAAGCCTGGAATTGTGCATAGCCTGGGGCTTGTATCTTTGTATAACGGATGTTATTTGTACGAAGGGCAGTTCGTAAACAGCACTTGTTCTTTTAATAAAAGAATGTTTTACTAAAAAAAGAAAATCCAAAGAGACCTTGCTTTGTCTGGCTTCATTGTAGGGCGGGAGATGGGTTGCCAACTGTGGAGGCCTGAGGGAGGAAGACAGGATATGGTCAGTGACCCTTTTTCTCAAGTACTTGTAAGAATAGTTCAAACCGGAGTGCAGAGAATGTGCGGTGAAGAGTGAAGATGCACACATCCGAGCCCTGCAGAGTGATAGATCCCCACACCGCCTCGGACTGGGTAGGGCCAGGGCGGCACCTGCCGGCTCCAGGGCGGCTCGGTCCTGCCCCTCCTGTGCGGGGTCGGGCGGTGTCTTCCTTGGGGGCGGAGCGGAGAGGGCGGCGACGCGCAGAGCGGCCATGCGCAGCGTAGGGACGAGCCTGCACGCTGTGGTCATGCGCGGCGTCTGGGTGAGCGTCCCCTCCATGGTGACCCCGGGCCGTTCGGCCCCGCCTCCCCCGGCCTAGGTCAGACTCCACCCCTCGGCCCTGCGTCCCCACGGGGCAGTCTTTTTTCCGGAGGAAGCGCCGGAGTAGATGCCAAGATCCGCAGGGCCTCCTCTTTGACCCTTTTCACAACCATTTAAAAAAAAAAAAAAAAAAAAAAAAGGTCCCACGCTCGTTTGGCCTGTGGGCTTTCCCTTCCCTGATGGGCTTCCGGCGCCTTCCCTTCGCCACTGATTTTATTTTTCAGTTTCCAAATCACATCTGCCCGCCTGCCTTGACGAAGCTGTGTCAGAGGCGGGAAATCTCCTCCTGGCTGGTGAGTACACCTCATGTCTTCTCTCAGCACAACTCCCATCAATTCCCCAAGCCTCAAGAGCTGCATCAAAGACAGCGACAGGGACACTTTTGCTCCTAGCAGGCTCTAGGGAAGGTTTGGTGGACCGCGGGGTGGGGGGAGGAGGGAAAGAAGGCAAGGAGCCAGGTTTCCCGCTGAGGGGAGGGCAGCCACCCGATAAGTCAAGCCCCAGAGTTTGAAGAAAAGTTACTGGACCCTGACAACTAAAAGTATGTCCAAGGCTTGGGATGATCCTGAGCCACTCATCCACCCTGGTTATAGGCCCGATGGTTCCCCAAAGACCCAGCCAAGCCAGTGGTGGCACAGAAAACACCCATCAGATTGGAGCTGGTTGCTGGGAAAACCTACAGGTGGTGTGTATGTGGCCGAAGCAAGAATCAGGTGAGTTATTCCTGTAGCCTTTCACTTAGATGTGACACATCTATGGCCATACTGTCCTGAACAAGCCTGATCTCAGAAGTCAACAGTTAGGCCTGGCAGTATGTCACCCATACACCCATCTCCTCCCCTTTCGCTTGGGGTCAGCATGGTTCATCCTGGGGGATTTTCAGTCCGTCCGAATTTCCCTTCTTTGTGTATATACCTGAGGTACAATTGAGGGATGAGACTCGATGGCAGGAACCAGCTCACAGGCCAGGAACCCCACGATCTGGAGGGACCTTGTCAGTGAATGCGCATATACGAAGCACAGAATGGCCACTGGTCTGTGGCTGGCTTAAGCTCCTTGCAGCTCTGCCTCCGTGTGTACTTCTGGGCTCCAGTTCCAAGACACCAAGGACTTGCCTGCCCGCCTTCCTCCTTCCACGGCGTCTCTGCCCATGTGCCAGGCCTTCTCTGATGCCCCCTCCCAGGCCTCTTTCCTCTCTTTTCACCGTGGGTGTGACTTTCCCTGCCTTCCAGCTGCCATCTGATGCCATCCCAGCTGCGCAGGAGCCCTTCGCTGTAGCCGAAGCCTCTCCCCAATTCCTTCTAGAGAACTCTGCCCTATTTCCCTTGCTGTGGCTGGGATGATAAC
This sequence comes from Montemys delectorum, assembly GCA_019843815.1. NCBI lineage: Eukaryota > Metazoa > Chordata > Mammalia > Rodentia > Muridae > Montemys > Montemys delectorum. The sequence goes on along the minus strand of JADRCD010208383.1, from coordinate 2,612 downwards.
CCCAGCTCTGTAGGCTTTACTTTATGGCCTTTGAACAGATATTCCAGAGGGTGGGGCAGGCTCAAGGGCACGCCAGCCAGAGGACTGTGGGTACATGCCCGTGCCCTTTAGGCAGGGTGCTGGTTTTCACCAGTTCATCTCTCCTCAAACTCTGCACCTGACAAGGCGCCTCTCCCCAACTTTCGCCTCGGGCTTCACCATCCTTTGCTTTGAAGGGTTCCACCCGGGATGGCGTCAGATGGCAACAGGAAGGCCGGGAAAGTCACACCCACGGTGAAAAGAGAGGAAAGAGGCCTGGGAGGGGACATCAGGGAGGACTGAACAGACATCCCAAGGCCTGGCACATGGGCAGAGACGCCGCGTGGAGAGAGGAAGGCAGGCAGACAAGTCCTTGGTGTCTTGGAACTGGAGCCCAGAACCTTCCACCACCTGAGAGACGTGGTGCTTACGTTAACAGTGGTACCCCAGGCAGGCAGGTTGTCGTAGACACCCCCTTGCTTATTGTCTCCTGTAGCCAGGCAAGACTGACCCCACCCTGGAAAGGCACTGGGGTGCTGGACTCTCTCCCACCCTGAAGAACATTGCAAAGAATGTCCTTTCATGGGCCAATGGGCACTCACCTAGCCATTAAAAATGAAAAACAAAACAGAGAAAACCTGAGGGGGGGCGTGTGAATGTAACCCAGTGGACGAAAGCTTTGTCTGCTGTGCGTGGAAGCCCTGGAGTCTACCCTCAGCATTCAATAAGCAGGGTGTAGCAACATATATATCCATAGTCCTAGCCCTTGGAAGGCGGAGGCAGGAGGCTTGGAGTTCAAGGTAGGTCTGGGTCACATGGGGACTTGGCTGGGGAGACACTCAGTGGGTAAAGGCACGTGCATGATCCCCGGGGTTCACATGGTGAAAGGAGAAAACCAAGTCCCCACAAGTTGTTCTGTGACTTCTTGTGCACACAAGAGGAAATGCCAGCCTTTTCGTACCTGGGGGTAGTACCCTTGTCTCTACCTGAGGCACGGTTCCCCTTGCAAATTGTCCTGGCCTCGGGATCTCCCAGAGGTGAACAACACTGTACAGAGACATTATTCTCCTCATGACAGCCTTTCTGTGACCCCCACACTGCAGGAATCGGGGAAATGATAATGCTTAGTTCTCCCCCCATCCTAATTTCTCTCTCTCTCTCTCTCTCTCTCACCAGCCCTTCTGTGATGGCTCCCACTTCTTCCAGCGTACCGGCCTTTCTCCACTCAAGTTCAAGGCCCAAGAGACACGCACAGTGGCCTTATGTGCCTGCAAGGCCACGCGGCGACCCCCTTACTGTGATGGTACCCACAAGAGTGAGCAGGTGCAGAAAGCAGAAGTAGGCTCCCCACTCTGAGGGGTACTGTGACCCCGGGCCTCTTCCAGGCTTCCCTCCCACGAAGGCGATAATGTCGAACCATCCACGGAAAGGAACATCCACATCTTCTTGTTAGCAATTGTACCCTGAAAAACCTGTATTCTCCGGCTGGGCAGCTGAGAGCAGGCCCTGGTTCAGCATCTGGTATAGCTGTCATTAAACACTGAGGCCCACCCTCTAACTGTTCCTGTGGTCACTGGCAAGGCTCATGGGTCTTCTGCTTAGAGTATGATCTGTAGAGGCAGAGGGTATCGGGTGACCGAAGTAGGGTGGTTCAGATCCACTCCAGTTAGCACAGTAAAGTTGGGGAGCACGGCACGCCCTCCTCTTCCTCCGCCCCCCCACCCCACCCCCATCCCAAAGAACCACAGGCTTAAGAGTACACAGCATTTATTACAAAGCCAAGATACAAATGACCCAGGACAGGAGGGTACAGACAGGACCTCAGACTCAGGACAGGGTGCACACAGACCCATGGGCTCAGAACCTCACACACTAAGCCAATACCCTGTCCTCCTCCCCCCTCCCCCCGGGTCTATGTACATTTGAGGAAAGCCAGGTGAGCAAGGCCTGCCCCTGAGAGGTGGTCCACCAGGTCGAGTTGGGGTCAGCTCGTTTTTTGTTTTCTTGTGCTTCTAGATGCCTCTGTCCTATCCTGCCTGGCCTCAGCTGGGGATGAGGAAGTGGACTAGAGGGCAGTCGGCTTTTGGCAGAACTGGAGTCTGTGCTTGTCTGGGGTTACCCACCCCAACCCTCTCTACTCTGGGCCCCCCAGTGAGTGTCACCTCCAGTCTTGCTAGATTGGGTTCCTGGGTCAGGGTAGGGCAGGAGAAAATGAAGTGTTCACAATGCCAAAGTCACACATAGACTTTATAGGGCCAGGATCTCCCACAGGGAGGGTGCAGGTGGGAGGGGGCACAGAACTGTGAATTCTTTGCACAAGGTTTCCACTGTCTTGAGGAGGCGAGGGGATGCCTTCTCCACAGCCACTTGATTCCCCACTGCCAGAGGACAGACTGCGCTTGTAAAAGGCACTGTCTCGGCAACTCTGAACATTCAACAACGGGGCTCAGAAAGGGTGGGGAACAGCCAAGATGGACCCCCTAGTCAGCTAGGGCTAGGGGACGCAACGTGCCCTCTGCCCTGGAAAGCAGAAGGGACACAGGGAGGTATGTTAATACATCCAATGGCCCCTAAGACCACCAGGTACCCCCCCC
>JADRCD010208382.1:48801-76789 GCA_019843815.1 Montemys delectorum | reverse complement strand
AAAAAAAAAAAACAAAGAGGCTGACTTGCTGAGGTTAGGGGATACAACTGAGAAGATATACAAGAATGGTGGGGGGGGAGATAGTCATAATGTTTTGTATACAATTATGAAATCATCAATGACCAAGTTTTTAAAGCAAACAAAAATATTATCAACTAATGCACCAGCTACTTTATTCACAATAATAAATCAGCCTTAATAAGCAAAAATATTTTAGGTTTCTGAGGACTGTCAAAACTTTTTATACATTAAGTTAATAAGGATTGTTCAAATTTTTATGTCTACTACAAGTTTAATTCCTTAGTGTATCTGCCACTAGATGATGTATTTAGCACTTAGAGCAATATCACCCTGCTCAAGGATAATAATTCCCTGAATATTTCCCTGAGAGCACTTATCTGATATGCTTGGCATGACTAATTACTTCTTGAAATTATCACAAGAGAATATACCTATTGATCTGGTCTAATTGCACAAGGGAAGTGTGCTTACAGACATCAAGGCCTAAGTGTTTAGTGGCAGTTTCCTTCCTCAACTATCCAATTTTTATGGCCACAACACTGAAGCTTGAGAGTGATGGATGCCAATTGTATGAAGAATGACCTAAATAATACCTAGTTCTATTTATATTTATAGAAATGACTTCCTTGGCCACAAGCTAAAACAATGGTCTCAGACCCAGATATGTAAACTAGAAACTTTATACCCTCTCAGGCATTTAAAAAATACCTGATTGCAATTTGCCATTATATCTAAAATATTAAATGATACTTAAATAGAACTATAATGTAAAGATATATTTGATATACATAAAGACACATTTAGAGTATATATTTAGGTCAAGTGAGTTGGCCCAAATGCTAATCTTCTGCTGCTAAATTAGAAATAAATTGAATAGAACATGTCATCATCTGTGCCCTCAGCCTGGAAGTGTAAATCTAATACGCTTGGCAGGACTAATTGTTTCTTGGAATTTTCAAGATACAACATACCTATTGTCCTGGACTAATCCAGTAAGGGATCCATGCTTATAGAAATCAAGTGCATAGGCATTAAGTGGCATTTTTCTTCCTCGACTGTCCAATTGGTGTGGCCACAGCACTGGAGCTTGTGTGTGATTGATACCAATTGTGTGTAGAATGACCTAAAGGAATATAAGTTTTTTGGTTATTCACATGAACAGCGGCTTAGGACTTAGAACTTGTAGTTATTTGCAGAGAAATTTTAATCCAGCAATATGGCTGATCTGGCAAGGGATTATAGCCAAAGACCTTTTAGGTCTGTGGGATCCAGTCAGAATGTAGGTAGTAGATTACAGTATGATCTGGCTGGAATACAAATACACACCTTTAATCCTTAACAATGGAGGTAAGATTAGTTTTCAGAATGAAGCAGATATGTTTGAAAGTAACATCTAATTGAGGAGCAGACAAAGTGACAAATCAGAAATATTTGGCAGAATGAGTCAGAGATAGGGTATGCCCAACTCTCATGAAAACAGAGGTGACCTAAGAGAGCAGCTGTGGGGGAGGGAGAGGGGGAAAGGAAGGTGGAGAGGAAGGGAGAGGGGAGAGAGAGAGAGAGAGAGAGAGAGAGAGAGAGAGAGAGAGAACGAGAAAGGGGAAGGCGGCAGTTTTATCAGGACAGTTTTACAGAGACAGGTTGCAGGTGAAGATAGAATGAAGCAGAAAATCAGAAAGAGCCAGAAGATTAGAACATATTGAAAAGTTATTATGAGGCTAAGCAGAGCAATTCAGTCAGAAGTTCAAAGAAGCCATATTGAATCAGTCAGCTTGGAGAGGACTTTGGCCTGGAAGAGCTGAGTTGAACCAGCCAGCCCAAGTTCAGAAAGAATTAGAAAGGGTGAGCTTATCCAGCAGTAAGCCTCTGAGACAACACTTACAACAGGTAAATTCACATTACATTCACAGTTGTTCATCATCAGTGCCCTTCATACTCTGTTGCCATCTGCACACAATGACACAGTGTATCCTAGAGAGTGGCTTAGCCCTGCCTGTGTTGATGACTGCCCCTGCAGCAGTTGATGGCAAGTCCACTAGTGTTGCTGGAATATAGCAAGACTGACTAGGAAAGAAAGGCAACTGAAAAAATTTAAAGTCTCCTTAACAATTCAGAGAATACCTTTGCAAATGGGATTTCAGAGAGCAAGAGGCTTCCATGTCATAAGAGAATATTCGATTGAACAAATCTAATGATCTTCAGAATCAACAACCAGAATAAAAAGAGTAGACAGGAGATAAAAGAAAAATCAGAATAATGAAGAAAGCAAATCAGCAGTTTTCTGTGTCTGTTCATTTTTGCAAACTACCTTATGTCATAAACATGAGCTCTGATGTAGGGTAATGAAACTATAAGCTAGCCCGACTACAGTCTAGAGTGGGTTGGAGTCATGGGGAATAGAAGCAAATATTTTAATATCCCTATTTTCTCATGACCCAGAAAACCTACATCCAAAGAAAGTTGCAGACATCTAACAGACATTAATATCAATCCTGTTTATAGCAACAAAGAACTAAAAACAGACCAAACATTGACAGAAGACAGAATAATGCCTAGTTTTATGTTATAAAGGACTATGGCACATGAAGAAATGAACTAGAGTTTCATGTCAAAATATGAATGAATCTTACAGACATAAAACTAAACACAGGAAAAGATACTTTCATGAGACTACAATGAACCATCCCTTTACTTCTGTAAAAATAAAACACAAGCATAAATAAAAAGCCATGTGTAAGATGAAAATTTTTGCAAGACTTTGAAAATGTAGGTAACTTTAGTAGAACACAAGGAAATGAAATAAAGGAGAATTTTATGAGGCCTCAGTTCATGGGTACCTACTATGTGCCTACTCTTCATAAGCCATCTAGAAGCATTAGAATTAAGATTTAATTAGAATGTAATTTAGTCAGAACTAAGCTGTAATAAGTAATATAAGGACATTAAATTTATATAAAGTAAACTGGGTCAAGCAAAAACCAGACTATAATCAAGTAACATGAATCTAAATACTGATGCCAGTTGCTTCAAAATGAAGGAAAGGGGAGCACAAACTGTTTTCTAGAACTCTGGGCAGCAAGAGTGAGTGGGAATGAGTTGATGCACACACCTACATCCCTTCTAATTGGTGCTGATTTTGCAACAACAAAAAACAAACTTTCTAGCCTATTCTCATTGTATCAGTATCCCTCTGAATCTCCATAAAAACTTTGCATGCAAAAAGGAAATAAAAGTGATTGTTATATTTCATAAATTAAGTTAATTACATAACAAATGGAAAGGAAATTGTTTTGCTCTCCTCCTCTTCTTCCTCCTTCTTGGCTTGAAAGGATTGCTGAAACTCCTTATATAATACTTAAATTTCTAGCCATCCTCCTGTCTCAGCCTCTCCAGTGCTGGAATTATAGGCATTAGCCATCACATCCATCTTGCCCCTGCCTCTGAATACTGGAAATTAAAGCAGGCTCCACCAAAAAAATAAGTTTTTTTCAATATACTTAACTACCAATCTCTTACATGTCCATTTAGTCACTTATAGAAATCAAAACCAAAAAGAAAAAGAAAAAGAAAAAGAAATCAAAACTTAAAAAAAAAATTTTTCCTTCAATGAAAAGTATGTATGTATATATATAATCATTTGTATGCTAGAGTTTCACAGCTTCAACAGCAGTCGATAAGACACCACACATACTAGAGCCAAGGCCCCATAGAGACTAGCTTAAATCACTTTTACTTACATGATTTGGAACTCCTGGACTAAGTAAATCCACATCAAAGTTTCCAGACAGACAGACAAAGGGTGAAACCGCCACCCTTCCTTCCTTGCAGTTCATCAAGTGAGACACGAGTGACGAGTCTTCACATTCTTTACCTGTGAACTCTGAGCACAATGAGTTAAGATACAACCACTTTTGTTCTTGTTATTTTAATTTCTTATTTGCTTGCTTGCTTGTTTGAGACAAAGTCTCCCTATACATCCCTACTAGGCCTAGAACTCTCTGCAAGCCAGGTTGATCATAGAGATCCCCCTGCCTCTGGATACTGGAAATTAAGGCAGGCTCCACCATGCCTGGAAGATTCATTTTTGAATGCAGCCATTGTGTCAAACCTCATTTCCTTGTATGAGAGCTAAAACATGCTAATAAGGAAGGCATTGAAGCTAGCAGGGACCACACCAGAGAGAAGATTGAATTGATAAATACAGCCAAGACTGTGTGATGGAATACATTCACTAAACATAGGCTATTGGTGCTAGTGTTACTAGTGCAAAATATATACTATACTTTTGATCAGTCAAAAGTTAATTAAACTAGAAAGTTGTCTAAGTTAACTCTTACATTTATAACCTTTTCCCCACTGAACTGAGACTTGGCCTTAGAATCTTCCCAGGCACTAACCATACTCAACTTTGCTTAGCTTTCCAGATCAGACAAGATTAGGCATGTTTAGAGTGGCTTGGGAATAGACTAAATGTGAGATTCTAAGTGTCCACTATCAGTAGGTTTGGAAGTGGTTATACGAATATGTACATTATCCTTTCCTGTTCTTAGAAAACGCCAGTGTGGGCTCTGGTGTGTCACTGAGGCAGACTATCCTTCTGCTCCCATCTCACCTGGCCTGAGAGGTGTGTGCCCACCATTGCTATCTGCTTTTGTCCATGCCTCTACATATAGAGATTCAAAGAGAGTATATACTCAACTTCTGAGAATTTCTCCAACTGAAGATGTTAGGGTATAGCAAACCACAAACATTTCTCCCCAACTCAAAATTTTATCTCAGTCACCCGTGTTTCCGTTTATGATCTCTAAGGAAGCTTCCCTCTATTGCTTATGAATAAGAACAAAGGTGAACCATTTTGTCATATGCTCATCCCTCCTTCAGGATATTTATGTGTGTGAATGATTTAAAACTAGTCATTTGAAGCACACTAATACAAAATAAGACTCTTCTCTGTCTCCAGTATTCAGTGATAAAGCAAGAACATGATTAGGCATCACTTCTTCCAATTCCAGAGGTCAGAAGTAGCAGAGTCAGGGACTCTGACCAAGGTCTATGACAATCAACATCAAGCCTGTCTTGAAAATACTTATAGATTTCCTCTTGTTTCTCTTGTTGTGGAGTCAGCCTTGTTTAACTTTCAAGAACTCATCCAGAGTCTGCCCTGGAAACAGTTTATAAATGATAAAATTTGGGTTGAATTTCATTTTCCACTGTCCTTTTAACTGTCAATCACCAACTTCCTTTTTTTTTTTTTTTTTTTTTTTTTTTTTTTTTTTTTTTTTTTTTTTAGCAGAAAGAATCCAAGTATTCTCAGGCAGGCTGACTTTTCTAGAGTGTTGGTCTTCAGAGGTAAAAATGGGAGAGATGGAGCCCTATCACTGACCTGCATCCTTAGCACTGACCTGACTTGCCCTTGGGCAAGACTATTATTTAATGGATTCACAGTGAACTAAAATACACTTACCTATTTTTGACAAGGGAAGTTGATACTCCTGCTTCATATCAGCCAATCGGGATACAATTAACAGAAAGGAAGCAAAGTCTTCTGTTACTTGCATGTTGTACTCAAGCAGAGCGGCACTGAAGTCCTCAGGGAGGTCATCAAGGAACACCTAGAAGCCAAAGGTTTTCAGAGAGACTTGAATACCCTCCTTAGAACACTAAATATCAGTCTCAGAAGTGGCAGGGAAGCTGGGACAGGATCCTTTCTAGCTCTGCCTACTCCTAGGAGGGACAGTGGATCCACAGCCCTCTCTGCACCTCTCCCACAATCGAAGAACCTGTCTCCAGGGTGTGCTCTGACCCCAGGACTCAGGAAGGATGACTGATCCACAGCCCCCTGCACATGGGTTTTACCAGAGGAAAGCTGATCTCCCAGAAGTACTGTCACAGGCTTACAGACCCACAGGAGGAACAAGCTCCAGCCAGAGACAGTAAGAACATCTAACACCAGAGATCAACAGATGGCGAAAGTCAAACACAAGAATCTTACCAACAGAAACCAAGACTACTTGGCTTCATCAGAACATAGTACTCCCTCCACAACAACTCCTGGATATCCCAAAACAGCAGAAAAGCAAGATTAGGATTTAAACCATATCTCATGATGGTGAAAGAGAAATTTAAGAAGGACATGAATAACTCCCTTAAAGAAATACAGGAGAACACAAGTAAACAGGTTCAACCCTTTAAAGAGGAAACACAAAAATCCCTTAAAGATTTACAGGAGATCACGAGTAAACAAGTAGAAGCCCTTAAAGAAGAAAAACAAAAGTCCCTTAAGAATTACAGGAAAGCATAACCAAACAGGTGAAGAAATTGAACAAAACCAGCCAGGACCTAAAAATAGAAGTAGAAACAATTAAGAAATTACAAAGAGAGGCAACTCTGGAGTTAGAAATCTTAGGAAAGAAGTCAGGAACCATAGATGCAAGCATCACCAACAGAATACAAGAGATAGAAGAGGGAATCTCAGGAGCAGAAGATATCATAGAAAACACTAACACAACAGTCAAAGAAAACACAAAATGAAAAAAATTCCTAACCCAAAACATCCAGGAAATCCAGGACACAATGACAAGACCAAACCTAAGGATAATAGGTATAGAAGACAGTGAAGACCAACTTAAAGGGCCAGTAAATATCTTCAACAAAATTATAGAAGAAAATTTCTCTAACCTAAAGAAAGAGATGTCCATGAACACACAAGGAGCCTATAGAACTCCAAATAGACTGGACCAGAAAAGAAATTCGTCCCACCACATAATAGTCAAAATACCAAATGCACGAAACAAAGAAAGAATATTAAAAGCAGTGAGTGAAAAAGGTCAAGTAACATATAAAAGCAGACCTATCAGAATTACACTAGACTTCTCACCAGAGACTATGAAAGCCAGAAGACCCTGGGCAGATGTCATACAGATCCTAAGAGAACACAAATGCCAGCCCAGGCTACTATACCCAGCAAAACTCTCAATTACCATACATGGAGAAACCAAAGTATTCCATGACAAAACCAAATATATACAATATATTTCCATAAATCCAGCCCTTCAAAGGGTAATAAATGGAAAATTTTAACACAAAGAGTTAAACTACATCCTAGAAAAGGCAAGAAAGTAATCTTCCAACAAAACTAAAAGAAGATATCCACATGAACAGAATACCAACTCTAACAACAAAAATAACAGGAAGCAACAATTACTTTTCCTTAATATCTATTAGTATCAATAGACTCACTTCCCCAATAAAAAGACTATCAGACTGGGTAAGTAAACAGGACCCAACACTTTGCTGCATACAGGAAACCCACCTAAGTGACAAAGACAGACACTACCTCATAATAAAAGGATAGAAAACAATTTTCCAAGTCAATGGTCACAAGAAAAAAGCTGGAGTAGCCATTCTAATATCAAATAAAATCAACTTTCACCCTAAAGTGATCAAAAAAGATAAGAAGGGATACTTCATACTCATCAAAGGTATGATCTATCAAGATGAACTCTCAATTCTGAACCTCTATACACAAAATGCAAGGGCATCTACATTCATAAAAGAAACTTTACTTAAGCTCAAAGCACACATTGCACTGCACACAATAATAGTGGGAGATTTCAACACCCCACTCTCTGCAAAGGACAGATCATGGAAACAGAAACTGAACAAAAACACAGTGAGACTAACAGAAGTTATGAAACAGATGGATTTAAGAGATCTATAGAATTTTTTATCCTAAAACAAAAGGTTATACCCTCTTCTCAGCACCTCATGGTACCTTCTCCAAAATTGACCATATAATTGGCCACAAATCAGGCCTCTACAGATACAAGAAGATTGAAACAATTCCTTGCATCCTATCAGATCACCATGGACTAAGGCTGCTCCTCAATAACAACATAAACAACAGAAAGCCCACATACATGTGGAAGCTTAACAACACTCTACTCAATCATAACTTAGTCATGGAAGAAATAAAGAAATTAAAGACTATCTAGAGTTTAATGAAAATGAAGCCACAACATACCCAAACTTATGGGACACAATGAAAGCAGTCCTAAGAGGAAAACTAATAGCTTTAAGTGCCTCCAAAAAGAAACTGGAGAGAGCATACATCAGCAATTTGACAGCACATCTGAAAGCTCTAGAACAAAAAGAAGCGAATTCACCCAAGAGGAGTCAAAGGCAGGAAATAATCAAACTCAGGGCTGAAATCAACCAAATAGAAACAAAAAGAACTATACAAAGAATCAACCAAACCAGGAGCTGGTTCTTTGAGAAAATCAACAAAAGGGATAAACCCTTAGCCAGACTAACTAAAGGACACAGAGCCATTATCCTAATTAACAAGATCAGAAATGAAAAGGGAGACATAACGACACAGAGAAAATCCAAAAAATCATGAGATCCTACTACAAAAGCCTATACTCAACAAAACTGGAAAACCTGGATGAAATGGACAATTTTCTAGACAGATACCAGGTACCAAGTTAAATCAAGATCACATAAACAATCTAAACAGTCCCATATCTGCTAATGAAATAGAAACAGTCATTAATAGTCTCCAAACCAAAAAAAAAGCCCAGGACCAGATGAGTTTAGTGCAGAGTTTTAACAAACTTTCAAAGAAGACCTAATACCAATACTCCTCAAACCATTCCACGAAATAGAAACAGAAGGTACTCTACCCAATTCATTCTATGAAGCCACAATTACTCTTATACCTAAATCACACAAAGACTTAACAAAGAAAGAAACTTGAGACCAATTTCCCTTATGAATATTGATGTAAAAGTTCTCAATAAAATTCTTGCAAACCGAATCCAAGAACACATCAAAATGATCATCCACCATGATCAAGTAGGCTTCATCCCAGGGATACAGGGATGGTTCAATATATGGAAATCCATCAATGTAATTCACTATATAAACAAATTCAAAGGAAAAAAATATGATCATCTCATTAGATGCTGAGAAAGCATTTGACAAAATCCAATACTTCTTCATAATAAAAGTGTTGGAAAGATCAGGAATTCAAGGTTCATACTTAAACATAGTAAAAGCAATAATACAGCAAAACAGTAGCCAACATCAAACTAAATGGAGAGAAAACTGAAGCAATCCCACTAAAATCAGGGACTAGACATGGCTGCCCACTCTCTCCCTACCTGTTCAATATTGTACTTGAAGTCCTAGTCAGAGCAATTAGATAACAAAGGGAGATCAAAGGGTTATGAATTGGAAAGGAAGAAGTCAAATTATCACTATTTGCTGATGATATGATAGTATACTTAAGTGACCCCAAAAATTCCACCAGAGAGCTCTTAAACTTGATAAACAACTTCAGCAAATGAGCTGGATATAAAATTAACTCAAGCAAATCAGTGGTCTTCCTCTACACAAAGGATAAACAGGCAGAGAAAGAAATAAGGGAAACAACACCCTTCACAATAATATAAAATACCTTGGTGTGATCTAACTAAGCAATAAAAGATCTGTTTGACAAGAACTTCAAGTCGCTCAAGAAGAAAATTGTAGATCTCAGAAGATGGAAAGATCTACCATGCTTGTGGATGGCAGGATTAATATAGTAAAAATGGCCATCTTGCTGAAAGCAATCTATAGATTCAATGCAATCCCCAATAAAATTCAAACTCAATTCTTCACAGACTTATAAAGAGCAATTTGCAAATTCATCTGGAATAACAAAAAACCCAGGATAGTCAAAACTATTCTGAACATTAAAGAACTTCTGGTAGAATCACTATACTGGACCTTAAGCTGTACTACAGAGCAATTATGATAAAAATTGCATGGTATTGGTACAGTGACAGCAGGTGCAACAATGGGATAAAATTGAAGACCCAGACATGAACCCACACACCTATGGTCACTTGATATTTGACAAAGGAGCTAAAACCATACAGTGGAAAAAAGACAGCATTTTCAACAGATGGTGCTGGCTCAAATGGTGATTAGCATGTAGAAGAATGCAAATCAATCCACTCTTATCTCCTTGTACAAGGCACAAGTCCAAGTGGATCAAGGACCTCCACATAAAACTAGATACACTGAAACAAACAGAAAAGAAAGTGGGGAAGAGCCTCGAGCATATAGGCACAGGGGAAAATTTCCTGAACAGAACACCAATAGCTTATGCTCTAAGATCAAGAATTGACAAATGGGACCTCATAAAGTTGTAAAACTTCTGTAAGGCAAAAGACACTATCAACAGGACAAAACGCCAACCAACAAATTGGGTAAAGTACTTACCAATCCTATGTCTGATAGAGGGCTAATATCCAATGTATACAAAGAACTCAAGAAATTAGACTCCAGAGAACCAAATAACCCTATTAAAAATGGGGTACAGAGCTAAACAAAGAATTCTCATCTGATGTATACCAAATGGCTGAGAAGCACCTAAAGAAATGTTCAACATCCTTAGTCATCAGGGAAATGCAAATCAAAACAACCCTGAGATTCCACCTCACACAAGTCAGATTAGCTAGGATAAAAAACTCAGGTGACAGCAGATGCTGGAGAGGTTTTGGAGAAAGAGGAACACTCCTTCATTGCTGGTGAGATTGCAAGCTAGTACAACCTCTCTGGAAATCAGTTTGGCAGTTCCTCTGGAAATAGGACATAGTTCAACCAGAGGACCAAGCTATACCACTCCTGGGCATATATCCAGAAGATGCTCCAACATGTAATAAGGACACATGCTCCACCATGTTCATAGCAGTCTTATTTATAATAGCCAGAAACTGGAAACAACCCAGATGTCCCTCAACAGAGGAATAGATACAGAAATTGTGGTACATCTACACAATGGAGTACTACTCAGTTATTAAAAACAATGAATTTATGAATTCTTGGGGAAATGGATGGATCTGGAGAATATCATCATGAGTGAGGTAACCCAAACACAAAAGAACACACATGGTGTGCACTCTCTGATAAGTGGTTATTAGCCCAAAAGTTCGGAATACACGAAGAACAATCCACAAACCATAACAAACTCAAGAAGAAAGAAGACCAAAATGTGGATATTTCATTCCTTCTTAAAAGGGGGAACCAAATACCCACGTAAGGAGTTGCAGAGACTAACTATGGAGTAGAGACTGAAGGAAGGACAATCCAGCCTGATATAGCTGTCTCCTGAGAGGCTCTGACAGTACCTGACTAATACAGATGTAGAGGCTCACAGCCATCCACTGAACTGAACTCTAGTTCCCAATGAAGGAGTTAGAGAAAGGACCCAAGGAGTTGAAGGGTTTACAGCTCCTTAGGAAGGACAACAATATGAACTAACTAGTACCCTCAGAGCTCCCAGGGACTAAACCACCAACCAAAGAGTACACATGGTGGGACTAATGGCTCCAGCAGCATATGTAGCAGTGGATGGCCCAGTCGATCATCAATGAGAGGAGAAGCCCTTGGCCCTGTGAAGGTTCTATGCCCCATTGTAAGGGAATACCAGGGCCAGGAAGTTGGAGAGGTTGGGTTGGTGGGGGGGGGGGGGAACAGGGCTTTTGTTTGTTTGTTTGTTTGTTTGTTTTCATTTTTTGTTTTTTTGTTTTGTTTTGTTTGGAGGGGAACTGGGAAAGGTGATATCATATGACATGTAAATAAAGAAAATATCTAATAAAAAAAAACACTGAATATCTAGAGCAATGAAGGCAAAAGACCACATACTATAATTTATTGTTTTCAATAAAGCTGCTTTTTCTTCTCTTCTTGGTTTAACCGAGGTATGAAGAAACAAACGAACAACTATTCATATTCTTATATGCATGTGTAAAAATACTCTACTCACAACATTTAGCCTGACACAACTTAATCAAAATAATAGGACATTTGTAAATGTAGACGCATGCCCTCAAATGTCACTGGACTCATAAGTAATTTCAAAGGATCTAGAAATACGTTTGCAGAACAGGGAAGATAAAGTGTATCTGCAGGCTGGGAATCAACTGGGCCTGGTTGAAAGGTTTGGAAACCTTCCCCTGTGCTCACTGTACTAACACAGTTAATGACTTTACCTGGACACATAAAAGTGTTCTGTATCTAATTTTCTTTTCTTTTCTTTTCTTTTCTTTTCTTTTCTTTTCTTTTCTTTTTTTAGGGGTTAGGAGGTGGTGTAAAGTTTAATAGTAAACTACTACATAAAAGCTTGTGCCCACAAAGCACCTTCGTTTAAGACTTCTGGACCTGAAGAACTAGGAAGAAAAGAATTCTGCATCTCTCAGCCATGCCATAAGGTCTCCATCAGGAAGTTACATGAATATAATGGAGAGAACCCACTCAAAGCACCAAAGAGAGGTAAGGGTGCTATTAATACGACCTCACACACATAAATATGCATGTTGTAATTAATTCAAATAAACGTTTTAATTAAATGGACAAATGCACCTTTTAAAAATGGACAAGGCCAGACAAAAGTATTAAAATTGAAAAAAAAAAATGTTTCTAAGATTTAGACTCTCAGCGTCAAATGACAGTTTCCCAGCTAACATTGCAACAGTTCCTCAGAGACAGCTCTGTGACATACAGTCATATCTCAAGACACACATTTAGCAATGAGGGTAGCTTTGGGGTTTAAGTGTATAATTAACTATTTGTTGTGTGTATGCACATGGATATGTGTATGGGCAATCTCCACCCTGGTTTTGAATGAAATTCTCCCATCACACCTGGCAACTCTCCAGGTAGGCACCGCTGTCCTAGCCAGGTCCAGGGAGCAATGCATTCTCGCCTCCCTAGCTCTGGAAATGTACACGCCACTGTGCATATCTTTTCACGTGGGTACTAGGAATCCGAACTCAGTTCCTCGTACTTACACAGCAAGCATTTCACCAAGTCGTCTTCCAGCCCCTCCCTGTGTACCTTCTCATTAGTGCATTTTGATGCAATCAACTAAAGAGTTGAATGTGCTTTCACCCTATTTGTCCTCAAGACATGTAAACTTTAAATAGATTCACAGAGGGACGTAGAGTTGCAGATAAATGCTACAGTATTTCTGGAAAGAACAGATTAATACACAAAATACAGTCACTATCCCATATTTGTCAAATCCAGTTGCTCTTGACACATTTCTGACAGATTCTCTGTACTATTACTAATTAATTTTATCAGAAGATTTTTTTTTTACCTTTGATTGATAAAACCTGGAGTTAACCTCGTAGAACTTGGCAGGAAGATACATTCTTCCAAAAAGATTTGCTAATACTAAAACCAGCTTTTGCATTACGTCTTCTGAAAAACGTTTTGAGCCTGTACAAAAGAAAAGTTCCACGTCATATATGTAAGAAGCGGTTAGGTCACGTTCTTCGCGTTTAAATTGTTATGTTCATTTCACGGCAACTCTAGAGTAATTTTTCCTACAGATGCTCATCATCTGAGCTTTTACATTCATGCTGACTACTTTCATTAACATCCTTCTCTTTCCAGCTTCAAATTACTCCATGCTCAGATTTACATTTTGCTCACTTTGGCCCATCCCCCAGTGAATAACCAAATTTATTACCATGTCTTTGCGTTGGTCAGTGTGCTACGACCAAGAGACACAATGACCATGGCAACTCTTACAAAAGAAATCACTTAATTGTGGCTGTTTACAGTTTTAGAGGTTTAGTCCGTTGTCAACATGATAGGGAGCATGATGACACTCAGGCAGACATGGTGCTTCATGAAATGGCCTCTCTGAGAGTCCAATGTGGTGACACCCCTGACACAGGCATGGCCTCAGCATCTTGTCTTAGTCTCAGAGGGAGATTCCACAACCCCCTTCTTGAAAGCTAGACTATGTGGCTGAAGTTGCTGAGTTCTACTCTTTTCTAGTGCTGGACCATGATCCTTTCCTAGAATTACATCTGCATTAGCTTCCTGCTGCTGCTGGTTCCCTTCACTGCTTAAGTTTTTCTTTAATTCCCTTTCATAGATGGGAAGCTTAGCAGGGTGGAGTATTTCTCAGGGGTCACTGCTCCCTTTATCCCATTTAGCATCAGGCTTTTCTTTAGTCTTCATCTGCTTGAGCACTGGACTCAGCTCCATTACACTTCCTGGTGCTCCTTTGCTCCTCAAACTGAATATTTCATCTTTCTCTTTGTGTAGCTTGCTCCTTTTCATTATAGAGCTGCCTAAGAGTGACTACAAATAACCACAAGACACAGTCAATACTAGTTTGCCTTGACATCTCTGCTAATGGCAGTAATCCAGAACTCTCCAATTTAGTTTCTGGCATTTTTTTTTTTTTTTTTTTTTTTTTTTTTTTTTGTATAAGAGCAGAAAATTGATTAGCAAAATATCACAAAAATGGTCTCCAGGCCACAAATCTTCTTCTCCTCTGAAACATCTTGAGCTGAGCTGTTATAATCTACATTATTCTCAGCACCGTTGTCTTTCCTGCTCCTACTACTATGGCCTATGAAGCCCCACTTAAAATGTTAAACAACGTTCCTAATCCAAAGTCCACATTCTGCCGAGAAGCAGAACAGTCGGGCTGGTCACACTTCTGGTACTGACTCATGCCTTGGCTCCTGTCTTATTGTTGTGAAGAGACATCATGACCATGGCAAGTTTTATAAAAAGAAAGCACTTAATTGGGGCTTGTTTACATTTTCAGAGGTTTAGTCCATTGTCCTTCTGGTGAGGGGTGTGGTGGCACACAGGCAGACATGTTGCTGGAGAGGTAGCTGAGAGTTCTACATCAGCTCCACAAGCAGCAGGAAGGACAGAGACTCTGGACTTGCCATGGGCTTTTGAAACCTCAAAGCCCACTCCCCAGTGACACACTTCCAACAGCACGGCTACACCTCCTAATTCTTTCAAATAGTACCACTCCCTGTAACCAAGTACTGAGCATACGGGGGCCACTCTCATTCAACCTCCACAGCCTCCTCTCCTCTACAAAAGAACATCTCAGTGCCTAACAACAAAACATCCTAAACTAAACACACAGATAACCTTCCTGCACTAAAACAGAGCCATGGCTCACTTGAGGCACCCCAGTCTGACAGCACATGAACAGTATGAGTGCTTAAAAAGTTGTCATGGTCAGTAAGTTGGGATCAGCTAGTTATGTGTGAGTACAAACCAGTCAATTTAACACCTCTATGCATTCTTTATAGTGTTATCCATTTTAGCTCCCCCTATCAACAACAATAAACACAACAGCACTTCTTATTGCCTGAAATGACTTCTCCTTTTACAAATTTCTGGGAAATGGAGCTTTCTGAGTAGCCACAACATGATACATTCTTTAAAGCATAAAGACCGCAGGTGTCATACAAAGTATTTCCATCAGCTATTGGCAGAATGCAAAGCAAGAGGCACTGAAGTCACCGTCACACACATCATTAAATATACATATTATAAGAGGGCAATATTTACTACAGAGATGTTGTATAAAGAATTTATTTTGAAATGTAGGAGTCAAAGGTTTTTCCATAAAAACTTTATGGGATTTATTTTTAAAGATTTTGTCCAACATGGGCAAATTTAACATGTATAAGTTGACCTAGATCACATAATGAATTCAATGTTAGTTACTGACCTATATTCTACAATTATGTTCAAAGAAAATGGTGTTGCAAACAATGTTCACAGATATTAATAGTGATAATTTGTGGATAGAATTTTGAGTTTTGTATTTTTAACAATGCTTTCTTATATCATTAATCAAAACTGATCACATATTATATTTAATTACAAGGAAATGTTTTATAATTATTGTATATCATTCAATATGTTCTGAATCCTAGTCACAATGCACTTTTTACATTACATTTGCAGTAGTGAATATATTAAAAGAATTGACACAAAATAAAATCTCTACTGATCCTTAATTAACTTCATTTTATCTTATTTTTGTAAGACTATAATTTGTCTATAAAATTATGATTTTCTTTTTTATCATTAAACTTTTACTTTAAATATACAATAATAAGATTTTTATACAAAATCATTATTCTAAACTGGTATTCTCTTAAGTAACAATTGAATAAATATTTTCCTGAAATTCTTATTTTCTATAAATGTATCAGGTTTTTCCACACCACAGAAAGATTTTATATATACATACATACATATGTATGTATATATGTGTGTGTATAAAAAACATATTACATATATATTGCATAAATATCACATTATATATTATTTAATATATACCCATATACTAACAAGGATATATTATGTATATGCTAATGATATGACAATATTACTTCAATGCTACACCACCACACAGACAGACAACATAGCCCTCAAATTTACCTTTACTTGTTGGCTGACAAAGTTTATGGAAAAGGCCTTTTACAAGAAAACTGACAAACACAAGATTTGAAGGTTCATGGTAATGTAAATGTGAGACAAGGCCAGCAAACCCAGTAGGATTACCTTCTTGATTTATATGTCCCTAAAGAACAAAAATAACTTGTTAGCTTGGGTCAACTCACAGAACTAGTAACAAGTCAATTATTGTCAGTTTAAAGTAGTCCATTATACTAATAAAATGGTAACTATTAACTGGACCAACTTTAATAATTATATGAATGATCAGTAATGCTACTCATTAGGTATTGTCTTCTAAAGATTATAACACTGCAATGTGGTCAAAACCCCCAAATCTAGGGCTGGAAAGATGGCTCAGCAGTAAGGAGCACATTCTGCTCTTTCAGAGGACCTGAACTCAGTTTTCTAAAATCTACATTAAGCTTTTTAATTAGTTGTAATTCTAGTTTCAGCCTTCTCATACCCTCTTCTTGTATCTACAGGCACACACACACACATACACACACACACACACACACACACACACACACACAGAGAGAGAGAGAGAGAGAGAGAGAGAGAGAGAGAGAGAGAGAGAGAGAGAGAGAGAGAGAGACGCATAAACTTTAAAAAGTAGATGTAAAAAAATCAAAGGTCTGCTACTTAAAAAAAAAATTTAGATATCAGCAAATCTATTACGCACAAACAGAGGGTGGGGAGGGATAATGAAAGGCAGGATTGATTGGTTCATACCTCTTTCACCAGGAACTGCAAAGAATATAAGAAGTAAAGCTTTAACATGTCTGTGACTCGGGGTTGTTTGAAGGATAACAATGAATGCTTCAGCACGGACAGTGCCTACAAAAAAGTGCATTTTAATTTAGGAACACTGAGTGAATGAAATGTCTTTAAAAGAAATAATACAGGCGAAGTTACATGTCACACATAGAAACACACAAACATATTATGTATCTTAAATATACATATGTGTGTATATATAAGTATATATATATATACACATATTTATATGAATTATAAGATCTATACCTCTAAAGAACAATGAAACTTTGTGAGTGCTCCCTTTTACCACTCTACTCTTTGAAATGTTGTCTCCCCTGACTACAGCACTCAAGGAAAAAGAGATGTCCTTACCAGCTCCTTTTGGTCCCCTTGGTCCCTGACAGTATAGGATATGAATAATACCGTAAAATATAGCAGCAATGCACAACATCCAGTTAGATTTAGTACAATTTCCTTTATTCGACAGCAATCCTCTAACCCAGCACATATTTCCTTGAATACACAAAAGAGCACTGTGGCTTCTTGAATGAGCTCACAGGCTCAAATGCTTGGATGCTCGCTCCCCAGTGCATGGAACTGAATGGAAAGGATGAGGAGGTGTAAGCTCTGAGTTTGTAAAAGCCCATGGCAATCACATTTAGTTCTCTGACTTTTACCCTGTGGTATTGTCTCAAGATGTGAGCTCTCAACCACTACTCCAGCGCCATGCCTGCCTTCCTGCTGCCCTGCTTCTGCCACGATGGTCATAGACTCTAAAGACCCCACTTGTGTGGGGAGTCTAAAGACTTCTCTCTAAACTACCTGTGACGTCAGAATAAACGTAAAGGTTCTTAGCTTCACTCAAATGCAAATCTATGTGCCCTAGGTTGGAGAGTTTCTAGAGTACAGGAAGAATCTCAGCCGTCCTCAAACACACACACACACACACACACACACACACACACACACAAAACAAGAAAGAACTATTTTGTTGGTTGTATTGTACATACATGTGTTGGGGGTGGAGGGAGTATAGGAGAGAAAAAGAAAAGGTGTGAGCTCACTCCCTCCTTGACAGTAGATTATGGAGGAAACCAAGTTTTCTCCAGCGCCACACCCTTCTCCATGTGTGCTGGAATCAGAGGAGGCAGCAACTGGAAAACAACAAAGAACCAAGAGAGTGTCTGGGGGGAGGAACTAACTGTGTGGTTCACTGTGTCCACGGACCTTATCCTTACTCTCAGACTAAAACATGATGCACTCGTATTTTCACTGCTACCACAAAATACCTGAGGAGAGCGACTTAAATGACAAACAATTTTTGGCACATGGTTTTAAAAGTAGACTGGCTAGTTTGGCCTCAGTGTGAGAGGATAAGCTTAGTCCTGCTCTGGCTGGATGACCCAAAGCAGGATGGTACCCAAACGGGGCTTCCTCTTCTCTGAGAAGAAGGGGAGGGGGTAACGGGAGGAAGGACTTGTAAGCGTGGGACTGAGAGGCTGTGATTGGGATGTAAAGTGAATAAATAAACTAGTGAACAAAAAAGGAGTAGTTTCAGCACGTAGCTTGCCTAGCTCCATTACACTGGGTCTGCAGTGATGAGGCTGCCCCCCTCAAGGCAAGCCTGCATTAAAAAGTTCTCTCTTGAGAGGTCCTTGGTCCTCTGAAGGTTCTATGCCCCAATGTAGGGAAATGCCAGGGACAGATTGTGGGAGAGGGTGGGTTGGTGAGCAGAGGGAGGTGGAAGGGAACGGGTTTGTTTGTTTGTGTGTTTGTTTGTTTCCGGAGGTGAAACCGGGAGAGGAGATATCATTTGAAATGTGAATAAAGAAAATATCTAATAAGAAAAAGTTCCCTCTTTCTTCCCACTCTTGTTCTATCAAGGACCCCAGCATACTGGATGATGCCACCTGCATTTGAGAACACTGTGGTTCTGCATGCTAATTTTCCTTGGGGAAGGAGGGCTCCACGGATGCTCTCAGAAGTAAAATATAATTAGAATCTATGACAGTTTTCCTAAAAAACAGAGTTGATCCAGACAGTGGCACATGCTTGTAATCCCAGCACACTCAGGAGGTGGAGGCAAGAGAATCAGGAGTTCAAAGTCACCCTCAGCTCTGAAGTGAGTTCAAAGCCAGGTGGACTACATGAGACCCTACCTCAAACAATGACAACAAAATAAACAGAATTGACATTATAAAGGTCTAAATTAGTAATCCAAAAGACAAACGTTATGTTCTCTCATAATAAAAAAAAATTTAATTGAGGAAAAAGGTAAATGGAGCACTATGTGTGTGTGTGTGTGTGTGTGTGTGTGTGTGTGTGTGTATTTACATATATATGTATATATACATATATATATATATAAGTATGTATGTACTTACTGAAACTGAATAAAATGAGGCAATTGACAAAAAATGTAATTTAAGAGCTTTTTAGTTCAACAACTGCTTGAATATAGTTATGAAAAGGTTACATATTTCTCCACATGGGCCCATTATATGTACAGGTCAGTAGTGGAGAAAACATGCAACCTTCTCACCATAAAAACAATCTACATAGCTCCTCACTGTAAAAACAACCTGCGTAGCAAGACAGAACAGTCTCATCACAAAGCAGCTAAGTAGTCGTGTTTCTTGCCTTTCAGAAAGTAGAGCTTGGGAAAAATCATTTGAAATAAGCAAAAGTGAAAGATACCTCACTACGTAGGGAGAAAAAAAAATAACAGTCAAATTGACTGTATGAGGAATGAGATTCCCTCATTGCCAAAGATAGGAGATGGAACAAACGTGCTCTAGGAAACACCCAGTCCTAAGAGCTAAGTGCTAGTCAGAGCAGCACAACGCATGCTTTCTCTCATTGTGTCTCTAGATTTAAACATGTATGTATGTGAAGGCTGAAGAGCAAGTGTTTGTGATGGGGAAGGAGACCAGTGGTAGGAAACTGAGAAATACAACAGAGAAATGAAGAGAGTATGTGGTCAAAGCATGTGACACACAGTCATGAAACTTCATGATAAAAGAATACATAGTTAAAAAGCACAGTCTGAAGAGTTTATGCCCACACTCAAAAGTGGGCACAAGTCAGCAGAGCCTTCATATCAGGCTTCTCAAACAGGCCAAAGCACAGAAAATGAACCTTCCTGATTAAGTGTCTGAAAAATAATAAGGGGTCAGAGAGATAGCTCAGTGAGTAAAGGGGCTTGTGTACAAGCCTGGAGATGAGAATTCAATCCCTTGAATTCATGTAAAAGTAGCCTTCTGAACTCTACATGTGCTCTCTGACACTTGCATAACAGTTACATGATGTACACACACAATCATATATACACTATAAAAATAACTAAGATAAAATATTTTATTTTGTAATAAGTAAATAATGAGTGAAATAAAATATTTTATAATATTAAATTATTACTAAATTAATAATAAGTCTTATTAGAAGATATACTTAAGAATTGAAAAACAGGCCAATATAGTGGCTCAGTGGGTAAAGGCACTTGTCACCAAGATATACAACCAGAGTTAGATGTCCAGGACCAAAGACCCAGGACTGGGGACCCAGAAGGAAGAAGGAGGAAAACGGGTTCCTTCCTGCAAATTGTCCTCTGCTTGTTCTCTGGCCTGCCACATGTGTGCCATTGCCATGGCATGTATACACACACACACACACACACACACACACACACACACACACATGCACACACACGTGCACAATGAGGTGGGAGGAAGAGAGGGAGGAAGGGAGAGAGGGAGAGAGAAAGGAGAGAGAGAAGACATTTTAAGAAAACTCAAGAAACTCAAAAATGAAGAAACTTCCCAAAAACAATGTTTTGCGAAACCAACAGACCCATTAGGAATATCCAGGAATTCTCACTTCCATAAGTAGTCTCTGATTAAACTGGTTATAATAATTCATACACAGAATTAGGAAAAACAGGTGCTGCTGTGGTCTGAATGTGGTCCCTCGGTCATTCTGAAATCTACTCTCCAGGCCAGCAATCATATTGAGGTCTGGGACTTAAGGGCATGAACAGAAATCAAAGAAAGTCCTAAGATTACAGGGCTCCCATGTCGGAAAGCTCATGATTTTGCAAGAGTCATGGAACAGGGGCACGGGGGTCGGGGCGCAAGCAGGCCCACATGCTTCGGGTTTAGCACATAATGTCTGGTGACTTGGGACACTTCAGACAAAATGAATTTCAGTAGATGCCACCTTTCAGCATCAAACCTCCAGAATCATGAACCAAATCAGACCTCTCTTCATAATTCACTCCTCCTGTGGTATTACGTTACAGCTGAGAGAAAATGAGCACGCGTCCTGTAGCAGTGCCTTGTTCCTAAAGTGGAAATCAAATCATCTAATTGCGAGTTTCCAACTCACGGTCTCACACTCCCTGTAATCTGACCCTAAAGCATCAAGACAATGTTCTGATTATATTTTTATGTCCACTTCCTTATAAACTGAGCCATCATACCTTGGAAAAATGTCTGAAAAACAAGAACAACAAAATAACAATCATGTGACTGACCATTAGAACCAGGCATGAGACATTTTTGGTTTGTTGTTTTCTTTTTTAGTTTTCTATATTTTCTAAACATTCTTAATAAATTTGGATTGTGTCTTATGAAAAAAAACTTACTTTACAATTATAAAAAAAAAATCATTCTTGTTTCTGAGCAGTAGAAACAGATCATAGCTAGAGTCCTTCGGTACAACGTAATGGTACCTATCATACACAAAGAGACCGATCAATCACAGGCAAACTTTTGTGACCTTCCAGTCATAGACTTTGTCTGATCATGGAAACAAACAAAATTTGTCACTCTGCTCCCCAACTTCCTCCACCCCACTCTAGAGAACATCAAAGACATGGGAAGCCAAATAAAAGCACAGCAGAGATGATTTCAGCCAGGCCAGCAGGGAAGACCAAGGCCCAAGCAGGGGATACAGCACCTTTGCCTTCCCATCCTCGAGGTCATCCGCCTTGGTAGCCAGCAACATGAGTCTTAGGATGAGTGAGATACTGAGGGGAAACTGTCCTCTCAGCTCAGGAACCTTGGATTTTATGAGTTTTCCTATTTTGGGCAGTGGAATATCAAAGAAGTAGACATCACCCAGCAGGTCTTGCCCTCGTCTTCCGGCCCGCCCAGACATCTGGAAATATAGCATAATCATGCTGTGAGAATCACCTAAGAGAGTGTAAAGAGATTAAAAGCCTTGTATATTGCTTTGATCACGTATGCTGCATATGGAGGTTAACTAATGACTAACCTCTCTTAAATCTCAGAAATGGATCACATCTGAAGAAGAGCTATTTTAAATAATATATCTATCATCCCATGCATCATTAATCAAACCACATATTTGTATAATGCTGTACAGAATTACACATATTTATAAAATCGTATATCTAACACTATGGATATATTATATACTGTATAATATATATAATTACCACTTCCTGGCAATTACTTGATACAATATTCTATCTATTATATATAATATATGCTATAACATTAAATGATATAACAGTATATGATAATGTATTGTTAATAATAGTTATACACGTTATATGTAATTTGAATGTTAGGGGATATATTCTAAATTTGAGGCTGCCTGCAGAATTATTGATGGAACATTTCTGAGAAGGTAAACTATATGCAGACAAATTCTGCTGTCTACAGAACAGAATAGAACAAGGAGAATCCAAAGCAAGCAAAGTGCTTTAATATTCAAGGTCAAGACTTTGTAGTGAAAGAAAAATGTGTGGGGAGCTGAGGAAGTCCTGGGGAAAATGAACAAAGTCCTATATGAATGTATACCATTAACGTGGGAACAGATATGTCAAGGACTCAGTGCCTTAGCCCCATGGGAATGACAATGCTCCCTTTATTCCATAAGAGGGATTGAAAATCCTTCCTGTGCTTTATGTTTGGATGTTAATAGTGTGTGTGTGTGTGTGTGTACAGAAACAGTCTACCATAGTTCTAGATAGTTATGCCTATAGAGTGCTGTCCTACAGAGACTACTCCTAAGGAGATCAGTTATACCTGACTCCTTGCTCAGCTGTATGCATGTGCAATAACCCTAGTTCCCTGTTCAACTGTATATAATAAAAACACTGTACTTCCAGGCTATATAGTTTCTCCATCAGAAAGGCAAGTCTACTTGATCCCACCTCTTCTGTATGTCTGTGTATCTGTCCTTTCTTACGACCTTGCTGCCCTAGTTAGGTCAGTCCCAGAGCTAGGCAAAGTGTGGCAATAATGGGGGTACAGCTTGCAGAGCAACCACGGAGTATGGAAGGTGGTTTGGAAACAGAGTGTGTATCAAGAGTCCAGAAAAGTATTTAAGGTGGATCTAGACTAAAAAAGCCATGCTCAGTTGTCGTGACAGTAAATGTCTCCCAATCATCTTTGAAATGGATCCTCTTTTGCAAATCCCTCTTTTTAGTTTGGGTGATTTTTGTGGAGTAGAGATGGTCACCCTAGCAGCGCTCACATAATCTCACAGACCCGTGCTTCCTAGATACCAGACAGTCGTCTACAATGCTCTGCCAGAAACTGCTGCATGTTAGGAAATTAGTAACAAAGTAATTTTTTTTACTATTATATGACTATATAGTATTACTATATTGTGTAAGTTAATATATATTATGATACCTGTCTGTAATTTAAAGCATCCAGATAGACTGAGTTTTGAGCAAAAACCACAGATTTACAGGGCATGTTGATTCCCAAAGCAAGTGTCCCAGTAGCTGTCACCACCTAAAAAGAGACAAAAGAGTGGGTCTTCGCACTGGCATTTTGGAAGAATGCAAGTATTCCCATGTGATTGCTCAAAACTGTAATAAGTCACCATTAAATTACAGTGGGAAAACTAGTGGACAAAACACATACTGTTTCTTCCTATTCTGCAAACACAAACGCACATTCTCTAATGGAGTCCATTATAATACTAGTTGCTTTGCAAGAAATATATATTTAATTGCATTTAATATATATACTAGTGTGTATGTCTATGTATTTATATATTAATTGTGTGACACAAATGTCAGAGGAAGTTCTGGGTCAGATCTAAAATAATTATCCTCTCTCATCCCCATCTACCTCTTTGTATTAGTACCTCAGTGTCCCTTAATATCATTGTGGTTTTGTTTACTTTTCAAATAAAAAAGTGCAAGCATTATTCACAGTTGTATCTCCAGAGTCACAAGAGCATCTGGCATGGGATAAGTATTGCAGAAAACTTTGTAAGTAAAATATGAGAAGAGAAATTTATCTGTGAGAGGGCAATAAATCTTTTATAAGCCTACTTCCCGGTAAGTATTTGATCAACTAACGTTCATTGAGAAATGATATAAAAAATAAAGTAGGTTCTCTTTTTCTGCCATGAAATTGCATGATCACTAATAAGAAACAGATGAGAGTGTGCAGTTCATTCATATCATCTAAGTTCCTGTTCATTTTTTTTCCTGATGTAGTTAATATATGCTGACTTGTGCTGTCTCTTTATATTGGCAGCTGTTTGTGCTCTGTTTTCAGATATGCCTAAGGGTATAAATTAATGTTTTCTAATTATTTTGTAACTGAGGCTAGTAGCAGAATTTCCCCTAAGTAATTGGATAATAAAGACAACAAGAGGCCAATCACTGGGTGAGGAGGAGGCAGGTCTTCCGGTCTGAGAGAGGGAAAGGGAATCCAAAGAGAAACTAACTTTTTTTTTTTTCTTAGATATTTTCTTTATTTACATGTAAATTTCTCCTTTCCCAGGTTCCCCTCCAAAAAACAAACAAACTAACAAACAAACAAAAACAACAAGAACAAACCCCTTTTGCCTCCCCCTCCCCATGCCTGCCACCCCACCCTCTCCCACTTATTGGCCCTGGCATTCTCCTACACTGGGCACAGAACCTTCACAAAGCCGAGGTCCTTTACTCCTATAGATGATCGATTTTGCGATCCTCTGCTATACACATGCTGCCAGAACATTCAGTCCCACCATGTATAGTCCTTGATTGGTGAAACTAACTTTTTTAGTCATCTAGGTGGGAGATAGAAGGCACTATGTAGACCGGGAACTGTTAGATCCGGTGGCAGAATTCACCAGAATCTGACACCAGAAGATTTCTAACATTGAATAGTTCATGAGTTTAGGATGATAGATTCCACACCCAGCGGTTGTGCTATCTGTTGATTCTAAACTAAGATTGTCTGGTGTTTTCCATTTCCTGGAGTCTCAACTGACCTCCACGGGAAAGGTAACCACGTGGGTTGGCAAGAATGTCACCCCAGCTAGCCCAGAAATTTGGGAGTATGGCAGCATTGGTAAGGGGGATCATGTAGTCTCAGGCTACGTACCAGGCTGGGAACATACCCAGCCACTGACTGGTGCCAAGCCAGCAATGGTGTGGTTTGCTTAATAATTACACTCAACAGAGATATATATGTCAAAATAGAACATGCTACTCATTAAATGTTTTTTCAAATCCCTTTAACAAACACAAACATTGAAAGAGAGTAGAAGTGTTACATATAGAAAAGGATCAGCCTTATGTACCTTCTGAAAATGTGCTCTCTGATGAAGCTATTGTATTTCCCTAGTATCTGTTCTAAATCTATTTGGTTATTCATCACTTTATTAGTGACTGAGAAATTACTGACCAATACTATTTTAGCCAGGCCTCTTTCTCTCTTTCTCTCTCTTCTTTTCCATCCTCCCCTTCACTTACTCTATGCCTCACCAAAGTTAAAGTGGACAATTTTTAGTAGTCAGGGTCAATGTTTAAATGTTAGTCAAGACTCAGATTAAGTTAGTAATGATCTAAGAGCCTTCTGTATACTTGTCTGGATCATTTTCATGAGCCTTCCTGGGATATATTAGACAAAAGATGATGAGGATGTGGACTGAAAGTTATTTATGGCAACCTTCTTGATCCCCGTCAGTAGCAGGAGAGGCACCGGTAGCTACTGACACATCTACAAGCTCTGCTGCGATAAGCTGAAGCCCCAAGGAGGCAGATAGCTCTGCTCTTCTTTCAGCTACCACAGTAGAAAAAGATCTGCCTCAAACTTGAATATAAATCCCCTCCAAATCTTGGAGAGAATATGTGTAGAAAAACCACATCCACCAACCTTCTGTATGAGAACTAAAAAGTAAGACGCACCGCTGAGACCAGCATGGGGATCCTTCCCCCATTTAAAGGACAAAGGGCATATGCAAAATGTCACGTTCAGGAAACCAAATCTACAGCCCAAGAGACATAGCTACATAAGAAAAAAATAAAGGAGTGGCTTTATATATTCACATTCTCAATTTTTACAATGAAAAATGGACTCACCCTAATGAAACCTTTCCTGAAGAGAATTTCAACCACCTGCTTTTCTTTGGCACTCATGGAGCTGTGATGATAGCCAATGCCCCTGCTTGCCAACTTCTTCAGTATGCCACCCTTTCGTTCATATGTCACCCGCCTAAACACCATCTGCAATGACTAAAAGAAATCAAAGATTTAGAGTATGGCTTATCAGATTCTAAAGCAATCCAATGTTTAATAAAAACAGTAGATATATTACATAATAATTTGCCCAAATGATGTCTCCATTAGGCCTTTCTTCTATACAATAACAACATTTTATGGCAACAACAGTCACCATAAGAAAAATCTTCCCCTCCCCTTGGCATGTACCAACTCAGTCTCACCTCAGATCTGGGACTGAAGATCTGCCAAAAATAGTAGACTGTAGCGCCAAGGGAGGTAATAAGAGGGATCCACTCCCACCCAAACAAGATCAAGTGACTGTGGAATTTTTCTTTTTTTTTTTTAATTAGATATTTTCTTTATTTACATGTAAATTTCTCCTTTCCCAGGTTCCCCTCCAAAAAACAAATAAACAAACAAATAAACAAAAACAACAAAAACAAACCCCTGTTGCCTACCCCCTCCTCATGCCTGCCACCCCACCCTCTCCCACTTATTGGCCCTGGCATTCCTCTACACTGCCGAGGTCCTTTCCTCCTATTGATGATCGAATTTGCAATCCTCTGCTATACACATGCTGCCAAAACATTCAGTCCCACCATGTTTAGTCCTTGGTTGGTGGTTGGGTCCCTGGGAGCTCTGAGGGTACTACTTAGTTCATATTGTTGTTCATCCTAAGGCGCTGCAAACCCTTCAGCTCCATAGATCCTTTCTCTAACTCCTTCATTGGGGACCGTGTACTCAGTTCAATAAATGGCTGTGAGCCTCTACGTCTGTATTAGTCAGGTATTGTCGGAGCCTCTGAGGAGATAGCTATATTTAGGCTGGCTTGTCCTTCCTTCAGTCTCTACTCCATAGTTAATCTCTGCCACTCCTTCCATGGGTATTTGGTTCCCCCTTTTAAGAAGGAATGAAATGTTCACCTTTTGGTCTTCCTTCTTCTTAAAAAGGTTCCCCCAGAAAGTAAAGCAAAAACCTTTATTGTGTAAGGTCCCGAAATGGCTACTTCCCGTTGAAAATGACATATTGATGACTTTTTTAAACAACCATGTCTCAAGCACCAATCCCTGACAATATTAATGATTCTCTGTTATGCTTGCAGACAGACAGCTAGCATGACACACCTCTGAGAGGCTCTACCCAGATACAGACACTCACAGTCAAACAGTGAATAGAGCTTGGGGACTCTTATGGAAGACTAAGAGGAAGAATTGTAGGCCCCAGAAGGGATAGGAATGCCACAGGAAGACCAACAGAGTCAACTAGCCTGGATCCTTGGTGCTCTCAGAGTCTGAACTACCAACCAAAGAGCATAGACGGGCTAGACCTAGGTCTCTGTGCACATATGTAGCAGATGTGCAGGTTGGTCTTCATGTGGGTCCTGAACGTGTGTGTGTGTGTGTGTGTGTGTGTGTGTGTGTGTGTGTGTGTGTG
>JADRCD010208382.1:29446-48791 GCA_019843815.1 Montemys delectorum | reverse complement strand
TGTGTGTGTGTGTGTGTGTGTGTGTGTGTGTGTGTGTGTGTGTGTGTATGTGTATGTGTGTGTGTGTGGTGGTGGTGGTAGTGGTGGTGATGGTGGGGAGTAATCCCAAAATCTCTTGCCTGTACTTGGGATATGGTTTTTTTTCTAGCTGGGCTGCCTTGTTCGGCCTCAGTGGAAGAGGATGCACCTAGGCTCCCCAATATTTGATGTGTCAGGATAGAAAAATACCTATGGGGGCCCCCACCTGCTCAGAGGAAAGAGGAGGGGAAAAAGATTGTGGGAGAGGGCGATGGGGAGGGAGTGGTGAGTGGGATATAAAGTGAATAAATAAATAAAATTTTTTAAAAAAAACCCATGTCCTAAGGAGGAAATCCAGTTGTGTCCAGTGTTATAATATATATAAAAATCAATACCCAGAGAGAAGGGAGAAGCTTAATTCTCCAAAAGTAAAAGGCTAGTACTTAGCTATTTTGATTATATAGCTCCTTATAAGACAGAATGTCAAGGATCAGTTAAAACAACAGTGTACATACTTGGTGAGGAAAACAGATTATGAAGCTGACAAAAAAACTATTCATGATACAATGAACACACATAAAAGTATGTATAAGTGTGTGTGTGTGTGTGTGTGTGTGTGTGTGTGCCACTGCTTTTATTGAAACTGATTGTATTGTCAAGTATGTCATTTATAAACAATAGCTCAAAGGGCAAAAAGTCTACAGATGGTGGGGCAAACCAATTTTAGATATCTTAGCGACACTTTGGTAAAATTTCTTAGCTGAAATATAGAAAGACTCTAATTTTAAGAAATGCTGTCAGAATCTAAATATATTGTTCTACAGGGATTCAAGTTTTCAGTGGGATACATAACACTGACATCTAGAATTCTGACAACAATATACAGACTTTTTATACATGACATAACTCAAACTTAGACATAGTTTAGAATCCAAGATTGTGTCAACAAGACAGAAATCAATCTACAAATTATAAACCTATCCTTCCTGAGTGTAGATTACAAGGTCCTTGAGGGTTGTATGTAGCAAAATGTCTGCTACATTTCCAGCTCACAAGAACTTCCTGTCAAGATTGTCGCTAAGATATCTAAAATTGGTTTATCCCATAATCTGTAGACTTTTCACCCTTTGAGCTATTGTTTATAAATGACGTACTTGACAATACAACCAGTTTCAATAAAAGCAGTAGCATGCACACACTTACACACACAAACACACACACACACACACACACACACACATACACACACATACACACATACTTATACATACTTTATATGTGTTCATTGTATTATGAATTTTTTTGGTCCAATGTGGCCAACACTGCCTGCCTGGAGAGGCTTTTCTGATGGCCAGTATACTCTCCAGGAGCAGCGGTCCCTTCTAGGTACTGACCTCATCATCTATCGCCTTGTGATCAGCATATGTGCAGTCTTTGGGAATCTCTAGATTCTTCTTCAGACTCTTCAGGAGGTAATTATGTTCAGCTTCATACACAATGCTTTGATCCAATCTTCTGGAAGATTTCTGGCCCTTTTCATACCTTTATAAAAATACAGTTTTAGGGAAATCAATATTTGTATCCAACCTCTACAGGAAGCCCAAAATATATTAAGTCCTGCTTATCGACCAGAGAGTCACTGTTTCATTCATTTATATTATCATGACTCGGTGCCCTGCTTGCTTGTCAGCCTCTGGAGACCATCCCTCCATAACGGATCCCTTAGGATAAATCCATTATAGATGTGATTTCCTTTTCCTCCACCCATTCCCTTTCCCCAGATGATCCTTCCTTCATCTTGCTAACGTGATCGTTATTTTCTGTCCTTCAACCTTTCTGATTCTCAAGTTAGAGGTAATGCGCTCTTCCCAGTCTACTTTGCCAGCTCAGGCCATTCTCCTGCCTCCTTGAGGTGGACACTGGAGCTGCTCTGCGTGTTCACTAAAAGTGCTTAGATGTACTATTTTCTAGAGAATTCGCCTCAGTTGATGAAAGCTCTTCTGAGAGATTGCCTGCCGTGAAGCATCACAATCAGCTGGAATGGGATGGGAATGCTCTGGAGCTCTCAAAGGGACCAAGTTCAAGCTTTCTCCTAGCAGCAGCCACATCTTCTTAACTGTGCTTTCCGAGTGTCTCCTCATGAGTTCCTTATAAGCATGTACAGCCCTTCTCAGCAGGTGCTTCGAGGGGAATCAAAGCTAGGACACACCCCCATAAACCTGGCGAAGACCCTTAAGTAATCCTATTCCCCAGGACCCCTGAATGTACCATTCATTACATTTACATTCATTATGGCCATGTACACTTCCTTCACAGTCTTTGTCTCTTAAATATGTTAAGATATTTCTGAACATAAGAAGATGAGGTTACTTGTATTCTACCATAGAGTGATATCATACATCCAGAATACACCACCTCTAGCAATCATTGAACAAGAGGGAGGGAAATGACATGACTATTTAAGGGCCCAGCCCTATGTTTTCAAAACATCTGCTAAAGTACTTACAGAGAAACATAGGTTACTGTCTAACTCTACTTTTAAATTATTAAATAAAATAACTGTTAATAGAAACTGCTAAAGAAAATGCCAAAATGTCATTCCAGCTCAACAAACATAACCCCAAAGAGTGAGCTCTTGGTTTGCAAGTTTCTTTAGGAGTTCCCCCTGTTTCAGAAATGGATGTAGATAGAGAAGAATCAGAATGTTACTTTCTAACTAGAGGGTCTGAACCAGGCTACTCATACTCTTTACAATCAGAGTGTTGAAGATATCAAACACCTTTCATGTTGACAACTTGAGTTTCTGGTCACTAACCCACCCTGACACACGATTCCTGAATCCCTGAAGCAGAAATACTCTAAAAAGGATCATTTACCAAGAAATCTTACACTTCCTGCATATATTTTTCTTGGAGTTCACTACTTACAATAAATACACTGCTGAGGAACCCGTGAAACATGTAGAGGCGTTATGCACGAAGGGATTCACAGCAAATTCTAGCTTGCTCTAGAATTTGGAATATTTGAATCAGAGATGCTCTAAAGTTTGTTTCAACTTCAAAGTGAATCCAAGCTCCTCACTTAAAATGATCTCTAGGCCTCCCTGGGCACTAGCTTTCATAGTACCTGAAAGTGTTTTACAAGCTGCCAAGGGAATAAAGCCATGAAGAGACTAGCCCAGCTGTAAAGCCTACATACTACAACAATAGCATAGCAATATATCCCCAGTGGTGCAGCAGTGGCTCCTAACTTTCTGAGATAATTAACAACAACTCATTAGACTTAAGGACATACTCAATACTGGGGAGATTCGTAGCTGGTTCTGTAAATCTAGTAAATGTGGTTGATGAAATAACAGGTCAGGGAGGAGAAAAGACTCCTGCCGAATGTCTAAACCAGTATAACTAACCACCAATCACCTTTGAAATTCTTATTCTTACCTACACAGATAAATCTAGCCTTCACCCCCACAAAAGAAGCTTCTTTTTGCAGTAGCCAGAGCCCATGGCAGAGTTCATCAGCTGGTAAAGCGCAGAGAACAACTAACCATGAGCTGCATACCCCACTTGATACACCAACACCTTGATACAACTCCTACACCTAAGACTCAAGAAATCCTAAGAAAATGGGGCATAAAGATTATTAAAGTCAGAGGACCTGGGCACCTGCTATCAGATAGTGCCTTCTCTAAAACAGGGAATCTGCATCCATGAAATCTTAACAATATGGTCACCCAAGTGCACAAATGACAATACTAGTTGATAACAAACATAAATGAGGAAAATCTCATAAAAACCCACCCCCTAGATGAAGAGGTATAGGCAATTAATTTGCTGGGAAAAGAGGGAGACTCTCTAGTAGCCTTCTGATAGGTTATCCAGGCCCAAGAGATAATAACTAAACTAAATATATATAACCACACTAAATAGAATTGATAGGATATATTTATATTTGTGTGTGTTTTTAACTAATTAAAAAAGAAAAGACCATGAATTTGAGAGAAAAGGAACAAGAAGAGAGTCAGAGGAGAAAACATATAGGGACAAATGATCTAAATACAACACTCATGCATAAATTTCCCAATCATTGTCATTATTGTCATTGTCAATGTCATTATCATCATCTTTTAAATAATAGTTTTAAAGTAAAAATCCCTGGAACAATGATCATCTGACAGGCTACAGAGATGCAAAGAAGAAAATAAATGTATGCCTCTTGTTGCAAAGAAGCTCGGAATTTAGAGAAACTAGTAAAGATTTGGTGTCCCTTATTTAAAGTGCTTGGGAACCGAATTTCAGTTTTTGGATTTTGGAAAACTGGACAAAAAAATAACGGCATATCTTTGGATGGTGCTCAAGTCTAAACAAGAAATTTTACTTAGGTTTTATCTACACTACCACCTACATATAGCCTGAAGGCAAATTTCATATGTGTGTGTGTGTGTGTGTGTGTGTGTGTGTTTTATATATACGTATATATATGAAATAAATTTATACATAAAACAAAGTTTTATCAAGTAAAATTTTCTATATAGAGTGTCACATGAGCACACAGAGCTGCAGATTTTAAACAATTTTGGATTTTTCAGATAAGAGATGCTCAATGTGGATATTTTGAAAAATACAGAATAAATTTATCTCCTAACTAAACAAAGTAGGACATGCAAGGAAGTATAAATCTAAGCTGAGGAATCAGTACAAGATTCAGAGACTAGATAACAGATTTATAAGTATACACTTTGGAAGCAATGAGGGTGAAGGTACTGAAGAAACAGCTAGTGGGGCTCATGAAAAGAAAGAGGTAGAAGAATAACTGAAGTGAAAAGAGCCATAAATATTGTAAAAGGAAGTTACGGAAAATGAGTAGGAAAAGTAAAATCACAAATGAAATGTGTTGAATGACCAATGGTATTAGTTAGCCTCTATCTGCTTGGCAACAGAAAAAGAATGCCCAGCACATGGGGTAATCTAACCAATTTCCAAGTTTATAAGTACATATCAGGGAGGAGAGGAGTGAAGCTGGAGACTCTCGAGTTGATAAAGACTTAGGAAAAATATGACGAGTTTTCAACCCACACAATCACTGAGGGAGGAGAAGAACATAAAGAGATTATTATTATTATTATTATTATTATTATTATTATTATTATTATTGCCATAGAGTTGACAGAACTACATGCTGAGAGCAATGAGCTTCCAAGTGTGAAATTGGGATTGTAATTCAGTCCCAAACACACTCTATGGCTCGTAGTGCAATAGTAGGTCATGAATCAAGACAGAGTCCCTGGACAACGTGGGATGATTGTGTCAAGTTCAACAATAGACAAAGACTGATAGAATCTGGACCTGCTTCTAACAATCATACATTTAAATGATCTATGCAGCTAAGAAATACGTAATGGTGGTCACTTGTCTTTACCCAGTTCTCCCTCTGAAATTTAAAAAGGAAAACAGTCCAAGCAGTCATTAGAATTTCATTATAGAGCATTTTCAATGCCTGCTTCCTCCTAGGACATTTGGATTATGCACACTCATATGTGGCTAATTTGCTTACTGAAATACTTACATTATCTCTTGTTTCTCCAAAGATTTTTTAACTTTTCGAAGTTTGTTAATCATAGTCAGAGCCTCTTTGTCAGCTTCGGGAGGTCTTTTTTCCTTCTGTTTTTTCTCCAGAGATTTGCAAGCATTTTTAGCACATGCTTCTACAAT
This sequence comes from Montemys delectorum, assembly GCA_019843815.1. Taxonomy (NCBI): domain Eukaryota; kingdom Metazoa; phylum Chordata; class Mammalia; order Rodentia; family Muridae; genus Montemys; species Montemys delectorum. The sequence goes on along the minus strand of JADRCD010208382.1, from coordinate 43,062 downwards.
ATCTAGTCTAAATCTGGAAGCAAATGAACATGTGTTAAAAATATAATAATATTCAGTCTCTCTGTTCTGGTTGTGTTACATTTCTTTTTTTTTTTCTTTTTTGATTGTGAGATGTTTATTGGGAGTTCTTGGAGCCAGACTTGGATCTTCCACATGAGCAGCGGTGCTCTAGCATGTGGAGCCATCTCTCTAGTGCCCTGCCCTTCCTAACTCTCATCAGTAGCCTGGAAGGATTGTAAAAACACTAAGAACACTTTCATTTCTACTTTCTAGGACCGAGGGACAGAGGTGCAGCTCCTTGCATGCACCTGCTGTTTCTAATGTCACGGAGTGTTAGAGCACATAACATATGGTTCTAGCCTGAATGGATGGTGCAGAAAGCTGATGAAGCTAATTCCACTGAAAAGGACACTGTTCAGTTAGGTGACACCAGACCACTGCAGGAAAAGCAAACAGACTTTTGCCAAATGTCTATGCCATAGCTCCTATGGCATGCCAGGAACTGGTTTGGGTCAGAAGTCAACAAGCCACAAACTAATTGATAAATTAAATTTGACTTAGATCGAATCCTCTGTGCTTGTGAAAGAGGGAGCTATTTAAGAAAGGTGTTCATTTGCAATGGATGTGGTGATGACAGAGGAAAAAAACTTGAACCTTGTTCGGAGACACTTAATCTCTATTTCAAGATAATTTCATTTTTGTTCTCTATATATTTAAGAACATTACACTCAAATATTATTTTAGTTGTATGTTGTATTGCCATTATGTTTACATTTCTTATGGTTGTGAACAAATGCCTGACAAGAAGCAATTACAGAAATGTTTAAACTGGTTTACTGTTTGAAAGGACACACACTCCTTAAACAAGGATAGGAGTAAACATGGTGGCCAAAGTCTAGTCACATTGTGTCTACAATCAGAAAGCAGAGAAAAACAGAAAATAGGGCTGGGTATAAAACTTCTAGGCTTGACCCCAGTGACCCAGTATGGTAATTTGAATGAGAATGGCCCCCATCAGCTCATGTATCTGAATACTTAATCTGCAGTTAGTGAAACTATTTGGGAACAAGAGACATAAGCACAAGCCTGAGTTCCCAGCGTGTTCTCCTCTCCATTAACTCCATGGCATACACCCATTTACTGCATCACAGATTTACAACTTGTTCTGTTCAGTTCAGAGTTAAGTGTCCATTTATAATATCATTGGGTCATCATTTCCTCATGAAGCTCCCACATCTAAACCATTTATTCTAAATTAGTGTATATGCTTTTCACCTGTTGACCAATTTAATTCTCTCAAAAAAACAGGGGAAAAAACATATGTTCATATGCCTCTGAGTATATAAATAGTAAAGTCTTGTTTTCTGACTTCAATGGACAGTTAAGCTTGCAAATACATCTCAGAGACAGAGAATGTCTCTTGCTCTTAACATCCATAGCTGTGCTTGGAAGTGAATAGATAAACTGTATGAATTACTCATATCACAGAAAGAGTTTTTCTCTTGTCCTACATACAAAAACAAAAAGGACATTTTTGCTGCAATTAAATCTCATAGATAGATAGATAGATAGATAGATAGATAGACAAATACATATATACATACATACATACATACATACATACATATATAGATATATAGATATATAAACCACATAGGACCCTGCATTTACTATCACCATTATTTTGAGTATATATTACCTAATTATGATTCATTACTATGTGTTTCATCACATGTTAATAAGTATTATACTTTATAATCCTATAGTTTTATTTATTTGATGATCCCATGATATTAGAGTAATTTACAATTATCTACAGTAAATAAAGTATTTGCTGTTTGCTACATACCTAATAAGGTCACTCTACATACTTTTAGCCACTAACTAAATTATCACATCACATTTTATCAGAACTGGATCCATTAAACTAATATGTTCAATTTTAAACTTTTACATTCTATATAGCATGAATTTGGCAAGATATCACTGGTTCTAGATCCTATTTCTATTTACAATGAGTTTACAAAACCAAAATATTTTACACACACACACACACACACACACACATACACACACACACACACACACACACACATATATACATATATATATATATATATATATATATATATATTAAACATCTTATTTAAATTTAAATTCTGTGTGGGAAGGCAACATTAATGGATATATTCAATAGGTTCTGAAAAAAAAAAAAGATCTGTATTGAAAATTACTAGTAAGACCTAAAAGAAAGAAAAATGATATAGTAAAAACAAAAATGAGAATCAAAACTAATGAAGAAAAGTTTAATAGGACACTAAAAATATTTTTAAGCATGTAACTAAAACTGGGCATAATGGTGGATGCCTATCTGTAATCCCAGCACAAAGGACGCTGAGGCAGGAAGACAGCCTGGGGCTGTCTTACACCAAGATTCGGTCTCAAACAAACAGAAGCAGAACAGGAAAGAGTTGAACTAGAAAATTGTATGTCTTTAAATAAGTCATAAGATCTTGACAAATGGATGAGCACTGGAGAATAATAAACACTAGATCATACCAAGAAAGTCTATAATGACTCCCTCTACCGTAAAGGAATGGCCTAACACAAATTACTTTACAATGTTAAATAACTTACAAAAAGAATAGTGCAGGCAACTTCTCCATTTTCCTTAGCTTCTCAACAAGACATGGAAAGAAGTCTAGCATGCGCCCTGAGTGGTCATGGTAATCAGGATTCAGTTTCTTCAGCACCATCCTAGCCTGTGAGAATGAACGGCAAGCATCTGTCCTAAATTTTTCTTAGCAGTGAAAGGAATGGGCATTCTGACTCAAATAATTTCACAGTCACAATCCTTTAAAATACAATCCTATGAGAATATGCCACAGGACAGTGGTAAGCACAAAAAGGATGTGTATACACCACACACTTGATAACAAACTTCCAGGGCAGCGTATGTACACATCTGCAAATGTCTGAGACAGCTTGAGTCCAGCAGTAAAGGATGGCTCAGTCACTGGGGCTGTTTCCATAGCAACAGGAATAAGGAGCCCTCCCCATGCTGCAAAGGAAATAAGACTCAAACCTGACTAAGAAGTTTGAAGTGCCAAGATAACCAAAGAGAGAGGATACAGCTTAACTATATTATGTTTCCAAATGAAATGAAAACAAATCAAGGTACAAAGTGGGAGAGGAGGAAATCGCACGAGAAAAACAGAATGCATACCAGTGGTTCTCAACCTGTGGGTCACGACCCCTTTGGGGTTACAAATTAGTCTGCGTATCAGGTATTTACATTACAATTCATGAGAGTAGCAAAATTACAGTAATGAAGTAGCAACAAAATAATTTTACGGTTACGGGTCAGCACAACCTAAATAAGGCACTGTATTAAAGAGCCGCAAAATTAGGAAGGTTATTTCTAAAAATAAAAATTAGGAATCACAGTTTTTCTTGACAAAATGAGACTATAAGTTTATTAGTTTAATCAAAATAAATGTGTATGCGTGTAGTAAGATCTGAGTACTTAAATAGTTCTTACAATTTAAAATAAATTTAAAGCCATGGAGAATAAAACCCCAAGGACTGTTGCAAACCAACGTCTCTAGATATGACAGAGACATTGAACACATGAACTCACAGCCCGTGTGGATACCTGGGGGGAAAGCTCGTAAGATCAAGCCCAACAGATTTCAGATTGAATGAGGAAGGGCTCCCAAAATCTCACCGTGGGCTGGGGAGCCGCTGCCACAGGATGGCTGCTGTAGGAGGGAAAACAAAGGGCGGCGTTCTTCACGAATAGACCACCCAGCAGAGGACTCCACCCACGTACGCACCGGCAGCATTGACTGGGAGCCCACGAAGTTAGGAGAAAACGGTAGGAGAGATATGGGAGAAATTGGAGGGAGAGGATTCAGGAGTGGATCTGAAAACACATTACACGTACGTACATGATATTCTCAAACAAACAAACATTGTTTGTTTTCCTCAAGGAAACAATACAGAACCCTGCGTCCAGAATGTGTGAAATTACCTCTTCCTCGTTCCCGTTTTTAACCCAATTCGTGAATTCTTCCTTTAAGCTCTCTTCATATTTTCTAGCATCCGGCTTTTTAATGACTATTTTATTCTTAAATTGACTGAAGTTCTCTGGACATAGGTTCTGGAAAAGGAAGACCATACAAATAATAGGAGAAAAACTAAAGATATTTCTCAATTATATTTTTCATTGACGGTTTGAGAGACTCTTATGGTTGGAGGTGTTTAGAATTCTCGTTCTTCCCTGTGCCTCTTGGTATTTAAAACTATATAGGAACTCTCCAAAGGCAGACAGAGCAAGCAGGCTTCTGAAGAAAGCAGGCAGTGCTTAGGGCATAGAACAATAGGAGGGAAGGAGTCTGAGAGCCCAGTGTGGGAAAGGATACCTGGATACCTAGATACCACAGTCTGGAGAAAGAAGGGACATTTTCAGGCATTGACATAAAACACCATGTCTAGCTCACTAAAGTGAGAAGATAGTTCCTTTTGGGAAATGTCTGCTAGTCTTTTATTTTATTATTGGTTATTTTATTTATTTACATTTCAAATGATGTCCCCCTTCCCGGTCTCTCCTCCTCAACACCCCCATCCCATCTCCCCTCTCCTTTGCCTCTAAGAGGGTGCTCCCACCAAACCTAAGTGGTGACAGTGTGTTTCTGAATAGCAATGGTGAGTTCTACTAAGACAGCACAAAGGCCATGAAGATTCTTTACCTGGGCCTGGGGCCAGCTCTTCCAGACCTGACACATAGTATCATACAGCTGGATGCTCTCTCGGGGTGAAAGGGCAAGATCAGAAGGAAATCCATACTTTTCAATCTACGATTAAAATAAAATCAAACTTATTAATATTTTAGCTGTAGGATATAAACATTTACTAGAAATGGTTACTTTGCACATTAAAAGGTGGAAAATTGAAGACTGCATTGCACATATTGTTTTTTTAAAAGGAATTTTTTTAAATTATGTGTATGTGTGGGAGATTCTGTCCCACACAGATCCCCTGTCTAAGCTCTTGTGAGCCACCCAGTGTGGGTACTGGGAAATGACATCAGATCCTCTGTGGGGCCTTCTGAATTGCAGAAACACCTCCCTACCCCCACTTCCCAGCGTTAGCCTTGTGTTCCCTTTTTAATTCTCACTTGAGAGTTTTTTTTTTCAGCCAAAATATAATGAAACAAAAACAAGTCCAAGAATCCCTATAAGTTCTATAGCATAAATCTTTTGTTTGGTCACAGACTTGGGATTTCTTAAGTCTTTGACCCTTTTAAACACATTCAGTTTCCTCATTTCTAAAATAAAACAATTAGTTCTGTCTGTGTCACTAAATTACTGTGCAAAATAAATTAGATAATAGATATGAGGCTTAGCCAAATGTCTGGCATACCGTTGGTGAATGATCCATCAATATGGTTTATTAATTAATAAAGTCATACTACATAACTTTCAAGGAATAACAATTCTGTGGCCAAAGATGGGGATTCAATCTAGTTGTTTCCCTGCTACAAACTGCAAAACTACTAAAACCTGAACCACTCCAGGCAGAGAAGGAAGAGAAGCAACACTGAGTCACTGTACCATGGTATACATCATTTTGCAAATGCACATGTCTATACTCCCACAGGCCATGTTAACAACCAATCCACACTGAGCAAGAGGCCGTAGTTCTTTCAAGCGTTTCCCGGGGCTGACAGCCCTCCAGACAGCAGCAGCTGTGCCTGGACAGCATGACAATTGATGGCAAAGGTCAAACAAGGCTGTGGTTTGCCAGAAACAAGACATATATGGCTGAGGGCAATCCCTCACTGGTGATCCCTTGCTTCTATTGGGTTAAGGTCAGCTGGCTTGGCTTGCCCACCACTGCCCTTTGGGAATCGTTTCTCTGGTATAGCCATAAAGAAATGACTACTTAGATGTTTCTTCCTTTTTTATGTTGCTAAAACTGGTCAAGTTTGGGGGCATTCTTAAATCACTTAGGTCTTCTATTTAGACTAAGTATACTAAACAATGTTTAGAATTATTTACTCATTTGGCAGTTCCACTCACTTCTTTTCTTCTTCTTTAGGAAACGACCTACATAAGCGCATACCATGCAAAGCAGTTGTTAAAATTCATTTAACAATACCCAAGCCTGGCATTTACTCCGTATCCTTGCTACCTTTTCAGAAGTCACGTAGGGTCAGAGCACACAGTAGCTACTCTACAGCTTTCCAGCTACTCCATTAATAGCATCCACGATGAGAGTAAAGGCACTTGGAGCAAGCACAGAACCAGTACACTTGAAGCTGTTTAAAGATGACTTGCCTTGATCACTTTACACAAACCAAGTAATTCTTAAAGTGCTATGCTATTTTTAAAGATACTGGGCCATGTTGAAAATGTCTGACATTCTGAAGGTATCAGAAAGGGAGGAGGGGAATCAGGAAGTGAAAGGGGGGAAAGGAAGAGAGGAAGAGAGGAAAGAAACAAGGGTTTCTTTATTAAAGAAAATCCCATGTTCAGACTCATTTCATTGCTTTAGGAGGTCATTCCCACATACAGTCAAATACTGTCACATGGTACTAACTCATTCATATAGATGGCAGACAAATCTTTCAGATCAGCATGGAGTCAATCAACGGGTCTGACGTGCAATCTGGTCTGGATCATTTATTCAGTGCTGCAGTAGTGAGTTAGCTGTCTATGTCTCAATTCTATTACTTGGGAAAGAAAAACTGTAGTAGTACCTCCATCATACTATTGTTATGATCTTTATAAGAAAAGGAAGTGGGTGAAATATTTTAAAGACACAATACCAATCAGCTATCCTCTAGAAACAGCCAGTTAACAATGGTTTTCCCACAACAGTGTGCTAGTAACTCTAAGCTAGTAACTTAAGCTAGTAACTCACCCTCAAGTGGTTATTTCTGAACACTCAAAGACGCATGTGTGAAGGTTCAGGGTGATCGGACTTTTCTGGCAAATAAACATTAAATGCTATGGAGAAGTTTACATAACAGCTGAGGGAGTCACAGAAGGATTGTAAATAAGGCTTCACATCATAAGAGCTTCAAGAGAAACAACAAGGTCAAGGCAGTAGCATTTGACATTTGGAACCATGTCAACATGGTTGACATGGTATAACATGAAGGTTTCCAAGCAAAACACATTCAGTACATGCAATGTAGGTCACGTTCAGGAAGGCTTTAGTTGTTGAGGGCTGTATAGTTACCCTTTTCAAAAAAGTCCAATAAAGCCCTTTAAAGACTAGAATTATAATTAAAGGAGCCATAATACAGTATCAAAATATCTAATATACTTCATTTTTCAGATCTTGGAAGGAAGGACAGGAGCAGCTGTCATTCTGAAGGCCAATTGAACCTTCCAAGGGAGTGGAAGAAGAAAGGAAGAGAAGTCTATGCGGGACATGTTTAAGGAATTATCCCCTTCTAACTACTCAACAGCCCAGGTGGCATTGTTTTCAACGTCTCTATTCTGCAAAGTCCCTACCAAAGAGTCATAACTTGCTTGTTATGGAGACAGAAGGCACATGTTCCTGGCTTGAGATCTTACACGTTAGCCATGTTCTCATGCATGAGCCATAGCCACACAAAGCTGTGCAGATTCAAGGAGGTTAAAGCCTGTCGTCAACACTCCATCAGTGGTACAGAAGCAAGCTGGCTAAGAGAGACATGCAGACTCAGGTGCTTAACAAGGGAGGGGATGGAAACTGGCGGAAATAACATCCCCCAAATAACATCATCATCAAGTTAAAATATTTAGATTTTAAGCTTTGATGATCCTCATAGCACCATAACGTCAAGAAATTAAGGGAACTAGAACACTGCTATTCCTTTGAAAATCCAGGTCGTAGTGTTCCCTCTGCATTCCAACATCAGGCCGCTCTCTAGCTCCATTCGGCAACAGTACTGTAAGCCAGTTAATAAGTTAATAAGCCAGACAGGCTTGTTACTTGGAACAGCTGTGGCGGAGCTTGTTACTTACGTGATCTGTGGTTAGTGCAGCACAGGGGTGAAAATGATCAAAGCAAACCTCGCCCTGTCTCACAGAACACAAATACTTCTCTAGATCATTGTATCTCTCTCCATAGAGCACTAGAAGGGGAAGGGCAAATGATTACAAATGCAGTGAGCAGGTTATTTTGAAAGCAAGTAACAAAACCAAACAAAAACACGGTGCTACAAGTACACAGAGCATGCATACCAAGTCTAACTTTGTATGACTGTCTGGCTTGCGCTCGGTCTTTGTAAAAGCTGCCACGGGAGGCAGCATTCCTTTTAGAAACAGTTCTTTCCTCCATGGTACTGTCTACTTGCTTCCAGTACCGCTTTACTGACTGGAGCCACCTTAAAGGAAAAGAGACATTATTTATGATTTGAATCAGCAATGTCTGCGACAGTTCATGTTTTGAGTACTTGGTCCCCAGTTTTTGGTATTACATTGAACTCCATGAAGCCATTAAAATGTGGGAACAGCCTAGCATAGATGAGCCACTAGCAATAGGACTTTGTAGGTGACCATTAGTATTAGCCATCACAAAGTCTGTACTCGACACTCTTTCTTACCTTACCTCTGCTTCTTGTCTGTTGCCATTGAACAAGCTGCCACTTCAGGTCCCATTTCCATTGATGAATCCTCCCCTCCCTGCCTTCCCCACTATAATCATTTGAAATCTTTCTAAAACCATAAATCTAAATAAAGGTATAACTCTCTGAAGGTATCTTTTGGTCACATCAACACAAAATTAACTCAGATATTATTTAAGCAGAAAATAGACATAAGTTACATGAAATTAAATAATTAAATGTATTGTTATTTATTTAATTAAATAATTAAAAAGAAAATTTTGTTTGTCTTAAAACTTTCACATAAGGAAATTATTTATAGAATCACATAACCTGAAATCAAATTCTAGCTACCTTACTAGTAACTCTGAATCCTACATGAATCTTTAATATTTCTGTGCCTTACCTTTCTTGTTTAAAAGTTAATATAACAGCAAAAGTACTATTATCTCAGGATGACAATGGAAATACTAATGTATCAAATACAAATACTGATGATATTTAAGATAAATTACTATATGCAACTACTTAGGAAGGAATGTGATACATGGGGACACGATGGGATACGCTGTTATCGGTAGTCATCATTCAAGCCATTCCAATGTACCAGAAGATGTGCGGCTTTCAACTAATGAAGCTTTGCTCTCTTCCTCAATATATCAACAAAATTTTGATCTTGGAATCTATGGCTGAATGTATCATTCTATCACCTTGGTTTTTGTTTCCTAATAAAGGAGGGGGAGAGGGAAAAGAATGTACAGCTATGGTTTTAGTTTTTGAGCTATGACATGATACTTCCTATTCAACTACAAATCTGACCCAAGAGGTTCTGAATGTTTCTTGGTGGAGATTAGCTAAGGTTTGTCAGAAAGAGCTAAACAGACAGTAACTTGAAGATTCAGGGATTTCTGTAAGTTAACCAGAAATTTCGGTGACTCTAAAACCCATCAAGGATGTCTGAAATTTAATAAGTCCAAAATGGAACCAAATTCATACTCGGTGAGATGCTGAGGGTTGCTGATGGTAGCTGAGAGGGCCAAAAAGGGACATCGGATCATGACAAGGAGATGCTCCCAGATTTCTGCTCCGATTTCTCCACCAAGACAATGAACCTATAAGGAAAAGAATGTTTTCAAGTGATGAGTTAATTTTTAAGAATGGCAAATGAAAATACCATATGGAACCTTAAACTGGTCATAGGTGTTTTCTATCACCTTTAATAGACCATGCAAGTTTAAATAACTACTGAAAAAAAAAAACCAGATGTAGGGCATCTTGGCATTTAAATTTTCCTTAATATTTTTAACCATTCACCTGTGACTACTATTATTTTGCTTTCACTAATTTCTTTCAGGCCCATGTATTCCTTGCCAGGTGTACTGTCAATCAAGTCGCCACCACAGCTCAATTACGATTCAGTACTTTTGTGATCACTGTCCTAACTGGACGACTACATTCTTCACAGACAAACTGATATGCTTCAAAGATATAAGCTGTATCTAGTCAAGTCACTAGTCAACAGTTTCCCATTCCTGATAGAACAAATTTAAGCATTTCATGGGATACATAGTGCTTGGCACAGGGGGCCCACGGCTGCCATTCTTGCTGCATCCAAAGTTGCTGCTCCCCAGTCTTACTGAGACCCGTGCACATCGGCCATTTCTCTATTCCTCAGCACACACTCACCACCCCAGAGATTTCACAGGGCTGTGTCTCCTGGATGAAATATTCTCACCAGTAAAATTAAGAGCCAACAAAAGTAACCACAGCCTCTGAATCAGTGAAGCCCACCTCAGTGTAACTAGTTTTAAAAGATTTGCACAGCAACCATTCCAAGTGACCCTCCAGACTGACCTGCCACTGATGAATTTTGACTGACACTATTGACCTTCACTGGAAGCACGAATGTCAGTTTATAAGCATTTGTGTTTGCTCTGCCTTTTCTAATCTTTCTCATTTCTTTTTTTTTAGACATTTTCTTTATTTATATATCATGAGATATCTCCTCTCCAAGTTTCCCTTCCAAAAAAAATCCAGAAAATAAAAAACGGAAAACAACAAGAACAAACCCGTTTCCTCCACCCTTCCCCCTCCCATCGCTCACCATGCCACCCTCTCCTGCTTACTGGTCCTGGCATTGCCCTACACTGGGGCATAGAACCTTCACAGGGCCAAGGGCTTCTCCTCCTATTGATGACTGACTTGGCTATCCTCAACTATACGTATGCTGCTGGAGCCATGAGTTCCACCATGTGTACTCTTTGGTTGGTGGTTGAGTCCCTGGGAGCTCTGAGGGTACTAGTTAGTTCATATTGTTGTTCGTCCTAAAGGGTTGCAAACACTTCAGTTCCTTGGGTTCTTCCTCTAGTTCCTTCACTGGAGACCCTATACTCAGTTCAATGGATGGCTGTGAGCCTCTACTTCTGTATTAGTTGGGTACTGTCAGGGTCTCTCAGGAGACAGCTCTATCAGGCTGGATTGTCCTTCCTTCAGTATCTGCTCCATAGTTAGTCTCTGCAATTCCTTCCATGGGTATTTTGTTCCCCCTTTTAAGAAGAAATGAAGTATCCACATTTTGATCTTCTTCTTCTTGAGTTTCTTGTGGTTTGTGGATTGTACTTTGTGTATTCCGATCTTCTGGGCTAATATCCACTTATCAGAAAGTGTAAACCATGTTTGTTCTTTTGTGATTGAGTTACTTCACTCAGGATGATATCCTCCAGACCCATCCATTTCCCTAAAAATTACATAAATTCATTGTTTTTAATAGCTGAGTAGTACTCACTTGTGTAGATGTACCACAATTTCTGTATCCATTCCTATGTTGATGGACATCTGGGTTGTTCCCAGTTTCTTGCTATTATAAATAAGGCTGCTATGAACATGGTGGAGCATGTGTCCTTATTACATATTGGAGCATCTTCTGGGTATAGGCCCAGAAGTGGTATAGCTGGGTCCTCTGGTATTACTATGTACAATTTCCGGAGGAACCGCCAAACTGATTTCCAGAGAGGTTGTACCAGCTTGCAATCCCACCAGCAATAAAAGAGTGCTCTTCTTTCTCCACAACTTCTCCAGCATGTGCTGTCACCTGAGTCTTTTATCCTAGCCAATCTGACTGGTGTGAGGTGGAATCTCAGAGTTGTCTGATTTGCATTTCCCTGATGGCTAAGGATGTTGAACATTTCTATAGGTGCTTCTCAGCCATTTGGTGTTCATCAGTTGAGAATTCTTTGTTTAGCTCTGTACCCCATTTTTAATAGGTTATTTGGTTCTCTGAAGTCTAAGTTCTTGAGTTCTTTGTATATATTGGATATTAGCCCTCTAGATAAAGATCTTTTCCAAATTTTTGGTTGCCATTTTGTCCTATTGACAAGTGTCTATTGCCTTACAGAGCTTTGCAACTTGATGAGGTCCCGTTTGTCAATTCTTGATCTTAGAGCATAAACTATTGGTGTTCTGTTCAGGAAATTTTCCCCTGTGCCTATGCACTCAAGGCTCTTCCCCACTTTCTTTTCTATTAGTTTCAGTGTATCTGGTTTTATGTGGAGGTCCTTGATTCACTTGGACTTGACCTTTGTACAAGGAAATAGGAATGGATCAATTTGCCTTCTTCTACATGCTAACCGCCAGTTGAGCCAGCACCATTTGTTGAAAATGCTGTCTTTTTTCCACTGGATGGTTTTAGCTCCTTTGTCAAAGATCAAGTGACCATAGGTATGTGGGTTCATTTCTGGGTCTTCAATTCTATTCCATTGATCTACCTGCCGTCACTGTACCAATATCATGCAGTTTTATCACAATTGCTCTGTAGTACAGCTTAAGGTCCAGGATTGTGATTCCACCAGAGGTTCCTTTATTGTTGAGAATAGTTTTGGCTGTCTTGGGTTTTTTGTTATTCAAGATGAATTTGCAAATGGCTCTTTCTAAGTTTGTGAAGAATTGAGTTGGAATTTTGATGGGGATTGCATTGAATTTGCAGATTGCTTTCGACAAGATGGTCATTTTTACTATATTAATCCTGCCAATCCACGAGCATGGGAGATCTTTCCATCTTCTGAGATCTTCTTCAATTTCCTTCTTCAGAGACTTGAAGTTCTCGTCAAACAGATCTTTTACTTACTTAATTAGAGAAACATCAAGGTATTTTGTATTATTTGTGACTGTTGTGAAGGGTGTTGTTTCTCTAAAATCTTTCTCAGCATGTTTATCCTTTGTGTAGAAGAAGGACACTGACTAGCTTGAGTTAGTTTTATATCCAGCTACTTTGCTGAAGTTGTTTATCAAGTTTAGGAGCTCTCTGGTGGAATTTTGGGGTCACTTAAGTGTAGTATCATATCATCAGCAAATAGTGATAATTTGACTTTGTTTTTTTCCAATTTGTATCCCTTTGATCTCCTTTTGTTGTCTAATTGCTCTGGCTAGGACTTTAAGTACAATATTGAATAGGTAGGGACAGAGTGGGCAGACTTGTCTAGTCCCTGACTTTAGTGGGATTGCTTCAAGTTTCTCTCCATTTAGTTTGATGTTGGCTACTGTTTTGCTGTATTATTGCTTTTACTATGTTTAAGTATGAACCTTGAATTCCTGATCTTTCCAACACTTTTATTATGAAGAGGTATTGGATTTTGTCAAATGCTTTCTCAGCATCTAATGAGATGATCATATGTTTTTTTTTCCTTTGAGTTTGTTTATATAGTGAATTACATTGATGGATTTCCATATATTGAACCATCCCTGTATCCCTGGGATGAAGCCTACTTGATCATGGTGGATGATCATTTTGATGTATTCTTGGATTCGGTTTGCAAGAATTTTATTGAGAACTTTTACATCAATATTCATAAGGGAAATTGGTCTGAAGTTTTCTTTCTTTGTTAGGTCTTTCTATGGTTTAGGTATAAGAGTAATTGTGGCTTCATAGAATGAAATGGGTAGAGTACATTCTGTTTCTATTTTGTGGAATGGTTTGAGGAGTATTGGTCTTCTTTGAAGGTCTGATAAAACTCTGCAC
>JADRCD010208382.1:8339-29346 GCA_019843815.1 Montemys delectorum | reverse complement strand
TTCATAAGGGAAATGGGTCTGAAGTTTTCTTTCTTTGTTAGGTCTTTCTATGGTTTAGGTATAAGAGTAATTGTGGCTTCATAGAATGAAATGGGTAGAGTACATTCTGTTTCTATTTTGTGGAATGGTTTGAGGAGTATTGGTCTTCTTTGAAGGTCTGATAAAACTCTGCACTAAACTCATCTGGTCCTGGGCTTTTTTTGGTTTGGAGACTATTAATGACTGTTTTTATTTCATTAGCAGATATGTGACTGTTTAGATCATTTATGTGATCTTGTTTTAACTTTGATATCTGTCTAGAAAATTGTTCACTTCATCCAGGTTTTCCAGTTTTGTTTAGTATAGGCTTTTGTAGGAGGATCTCATGAGTTTTTGGATTTCCTCAGTGTCTGTTGTTATGTTTCCCTTTTCACTTCTGACCTTGTTAATTAAGATTCTGTCTCTGTGCCCTCTAGTTAGTTGGGATAAGGGTTTATTTATTTTGTTGATTTTCTCAAAGAACCAGCTCCTGGTTTGGTTGATTCTTTGTATAGTTCTTTTTGTTTCTATTTGGTTAATTTCAGCCCTGAGTTTGATTATTTCCTGTCTTTGACTCCTCTTGAGTGAATTTGCTTCTTTTTGTTCTAGTGCTTTCAAATGTACTGTCAAATTACTGGTGTATGCTCTCTCCAGTTTCTTTTTAGAGGCACTTAAAGCTATTAGTTTTCCTCTTAGGACTGCTTCCATTGTGTCCCATGAGTTTGGGTATGTTGTGGCTTCATTTTCATTAAACTCTAGAAAGTCTTTAATTTCTTTCTTTATTTCTTCCTTGACCAAGTTATCATTGAGTAGAGTGTTGTTAAGCTTCCATGTGTATGTGGGCATTCTACTGTTTATGTTGTTATTGAGGAGCAGCCTTAGTCCATGGTGATCTGATAGGATACAAGGAATTATTCCAATCTTCTTGTATCTGTTGAGGCCTGATTTGTGGCCAATTATATGGTCAATTTTGGAGAAGGTACCATGAGGTGCTGAGAAGAAGTATATCCTTTTGTTTTAGGATTAAAAGTTTTATAGATATCTCTTAAATCCATCTGTTTCATAACTTCTGTTAGTCTCCCTGTGTCCTTGTTTAGTTTCTGTTTCCATGATCTGTCCATTGCAGAGAGTAGGGTGTTAAAATCTCCCACTATTATTGTGTGCGGTATAATGTGTTCTTTGAGCTTTAGTAAAGTTTCTTTTATGAATGTAGATGCCCTTGCATTTGGAGCATAGAGGTTTGGAATTGAGAGTTCATCTTGGTATCATACCTTTGATGAGTAGGAAGTGTCCCTTCTTATCTTTTTTGATCATTTTAGGGTGAAAGTAGATTTTATTCGATATTAGAATGGCTACTACAGCATTTTTCTTCAAACCATTGACTTGGAGAATTGTTTTCCACCTTTTTATTCTGAGGTGGTGTCTGTCTTTGTTACTGAGGTGGGTTTCCTGTATTCAACAAAGTGTTGGGTCCTGTTTACATACCCAATCTGATAGTCTATGTCTTTCTATTGGGGAATTGAGTCCATTGATATTAATAGATATTAAGGGAAAGTAATTGTTGCTTCCTTTTATTTTTGTTGTTAGAGTTGGAATTCCATTCATGTAGCTATCTTCTTTTAGTTTTGTTGGAAGATTACTCGTTTGCTTTTAAAGGGATATAGTTCCCCTCCTTGTGTTGGAGTTTTCCATTTATTACCCTTTGAAGGGCTGGATTTTTGGAAATATATTGTGTAAATTTGGTTTTGTCATGGAATACTTTGGTTTCTCCATCTAAGGTAATTGAGAGTTTTGCTGGGTATAATATTCTGGGCTGGCATTTGTGTTTTTGTATGGTCTGTATGACATCAACCCAGGATCTTCTGGCTTTCATTGTCTCTGGCAAGAAGTCTGGTATAATTCTGATAGATCTGCCTTTATATGTTACTTGACATTTTTCCCTTACTGCTTTTAATATTCTCTCTTTGTTTTGTGCATTTGGTATTTTGACTATTATGTAGTGGGAGTAATTTCTTTTCTGGTCTAGTCTATTTGGAGTTCTGTAGGCTTCTTGTGTGTTCATGGACATCTCTTTCTTTAGGTTAGGAAAGTTTTCTTCTATAATTTTGTTGAGGATATTTACTGGCCCTTTAAAATGCAGGTCTTCACTCGCTTCTATACCTATTGTCCTTACTTTTGGTCTTCTCATTGTGTCTTGGATTTCCTGGATGTTTTGGGTTAGGAACTTTTTGCACTTTGAGTTTTCTTTGACTGTTGTGTCAATGTTTTCTATGGTATCTTCTACACCTGAGATTCTCTCTTCTCTCTCTTGTATTCTGTTGGTGATGCTTGCATCTATGGTTCTTGACTTCTCTCCTAAGATTTCTATCTCCAGAGTTGTCTCTCTTTGTGATTTCTTAACTGTTTCTACTTCCATTCCATTTTTAGGTCCTGGATGGTACTGTTCAATTCCTTCACCTATTTGTTTGTGCTTTCCTGTAATTCTTTAAGGGATTTTTGTGCTTCCTCTTTAAGGGTTTCTACTTGTTTACTCATGATCTCCTGTAATTCTTTAAGGGAGTTTTGTGTTTCCTCTTTAAGGGCTTGTACCATTTTACCTGCATTCTCCTGTATTTCTTTAAGGGGTTTCTCATATCCTTCTTAAATTCCTCTCTCACCATCATGAGATATGATTTTAGATTCAAATCTTGCTTTTCTGGTGTTTTGGGGATATCCAGGACTTGCTGTGGTGGGAGTACTAGGTTCTAATGAAGCCAAGTAGTCTTGGTTTCTGTTGGAAATATTCTTGCTTTTGCCTTTCACCATCTGTTGATCTCTGGTGGTAGATGTTCTTACTGTCTCTGGCTGGAGCTTGTTTTTCCTGTGTGTCTGTAAGCCTATGTCAGCACTTCTGGGAGATCAGCTCTCCTCTGGTAAAACCTGGGCATAGATGGCTATGGATCAGTTGTCCCACCTGAGTCCTGTGTTCCTTCAGAGCACACCATGGAGACAGGCTCTCCACTTCGGGGAATGGTGCAGAGAGGGCTGTGGTTCTGTTGTCCCTCCTTGGTGTAGATGGAGGTAGAGAGGATCCTGTCCAGGCTGTCCTGCCACTTGTGAGGCCTGTGCCTCCTGGCTGGTCCCACCTTAGAAAGTCACCAGAGAGGAAATGGAGGATCTCATCAGAGTCCCTGGGTTAGAGCACTCCCTGGAGGCAAGCTCTCTGCTTGCAGGAAAGGGGCAGAGAGGGCTGTTGATCCACCAGAGAGAGTTGTGGATCCACTGCCATCACTCCTAGGTGTAGATGGATGTAGAGAGGATCCTGTCCTGGGTGCCCTGCCACTTGTGAGGCCTGTGCCTCCCGGCTGGTCCCTTAGAAAGTCACCAGAGAGAAAATGGCAGATCTCACCCAAGTCCCTTCTCAATTCTTCTGTGTCTTCAAATCTTCATTATTCTAGCATTGATACCATGCCTGGATCTAGGGAGCCATTTCTCCCTAAGGAGACTGAATAAATGAATTCATGCCCAAATTAAGTAAGATACAAGAAGGATTCTTGGACATGATATTAAATAAGCAAGTTAAATTTGACACCTGAAAGATATGAATAAGGCAGTTTTCCAGATGTGTAGAGAGTTTTACATATATATGTATATGTATGTATATATAGATGTATATATATATATATATATATATATATATATATATTTTCTTCTGCCCATCTGACTTTGTCTTGGTCAAATGGCATACCACTCTGCTAAATATTAACTTTAAGCTTTGCAATATTTAACAATTTTACCTGGCTCTGGCAAACTCCCTCTCTCTGGATTTCCTCAAATAAGTCTTTTTAAAAACATGCTTTTAAAACCATACTTTGAATAGGCCATTTGTTTTCCTTAGGGATCATGATGGACAAAATTGTTTGTATAATCAGCATCACTTGCTGGAACACAAAAGCCTCTCCTTTCACTGGCCTCTGGGTCATGAGAGTGGGAGAGCTGGCCCTACCCTTCTGCTGCTGCAGCACCCAGGAGAGCAGGCCCTGGTGGTATGGGTCTGAATGAGACAGCCAAGAAGGCATGAGAGGAATGGGAGAGCTGTTTCTGCCCCTTGCTGGCTGCAGCACTGGATGGGCTACCTGGATAAAGCAGGAAAGCTGATAGTGTGGGTGTGGGATAGCTGGTGGACTGACCAGCTCAGACACCTCTCAGACCAAGATCCAGGGCTTTAAATTGGCCCATCCCAGCATCAATGAACTACTACAGTGCATATAGGAGGGGCTGGTCCCACTGATCTAAAACTACAGGATCTCCACAACACAGGGCAAGAACAGACTATCTAAGAGGAGCCCCAGTGAGTGTCCAGTATCAATAACGTATCCAAAGCCAGAGGCCTCAAACCAGACCAGCAACTTGTTGCAATGAACATTTGCAGGCTAAGAAGTGTGAAAAAACAGGTATACTGTGGGACGCACTGTGACACACTGTAGCTTCCACAAGATTTTCTTTCTCTTTTTAGGGGGAGGTTCAAAAGTTGAAAGGGCGGGAGATAACTAGGATTGAGATGCATGATGTGAAACTTAAAAACATTACAATTAAGAAAAGAAACAACTTTCTTTTGGAAATCAAGTTGGATTTTCTATCAGGGGAAACTTGGGTCATGAGAGCTTAATTCCTTTCTCTCCACAAGAGCAGCCTCAGTGAAGACCCATTCCTCACACCAATATACACTATCCAATCACAACAGAAGAAGCAAGCCCAAACAGTCATTTAGCTGGGGTAAATGCTTGAAAAATAATTGCCTCCCAATCTGATATTCATCCAAGGGGCAGATGTCCCAAAGCTGTGAAGACCTTCATAAAGTTTATAAACACTAGGAAGTTTAGTTTGAGAAGTGATATCAAACATACCTCATCAAATATAACATATCTGATCCTCTTCACCCAGTTTTGGCGATGAGGAGCTAGTAGCAGGATTTCAAAGCAGGCAGGCACAGTTATAAGCACCTAAAAGTAACAGTACCGTGTGACATAATTCTTAGTATGTCCATAGTTCTAAAGCTACATGAAGTAAAGCTCATGTGTCCTGAATGCATCTTCCAATAACTAAAATCTGAAGCTACTTCCAAGAACTAGATTTGTTACACTTGTGATATACTTATTAGTTTGAACCACATGAGACTTCTGTTTTCAAGGGACAAACAGTCAAATATCCAATGTGAAGGGTAGATTCTTCTTTATGAGCATTCCAACTGTGTCTAGAGCTAAATGAGACACCTATATTGATGTCTTTCCTAACCCCTTTGAGAACCATGAGAAACAGAGATGGAAAGTGTAAAGTATCGTGAACTGCTGTCTTCTGAACCAGGCAGGGCAGTTCCTCTCAGAAGCCCCCAGCCACTGTGATCATCTGGACAATGCATGCAGAACATCAAACCAGTCAAAACCCCAGCAGGAATTAGGAGCCAGCTCACAAGGTCCCACCCCAGTAGGGGAGTTTCTGGTAGCTTATGGCTTCTGGGAAAAAGACATGATACTGGGAAGGAGAGGAGTGGGGGTAGAACAAGGAAGGAGACATGGAAAATGGGAGTGGACAGGATCATCATACATCTCAAGTATATATGAAGATATCAAAGAATATATAAAAATGTTTTCACTAAATAAATATTTCTAAAAAAAGGTAAGAATAAGAGTCATTATTTTAACCATGTTAATTCCTTCAAATCTAACACTAACAGAATTTGTGTTGGAAGATGTTTCTTTGAAAGGCAATCCAGGCAGCACATCACTACATTACTACAAAATGCTCTAAAAGCATGTCTTATTTTTTTTTTATTTTATCCTAATCCCTGACCTGAAAATTTTATAAAAAGGAAAACTATAACTTCATTAAGACCAGGTTTGCTTGCTACAACACAACGTTTTTAACTAAAATAAGTGTCTTTAACAAGAGAAAGTAATTATGATTATAATTGCCATTCACTAAGTTTTTGTAGCTTGTAAAGATCTTTGAGTCATTGTGAATCTCATTGTAAAGCAACACATGAATGAGCTATAAACTGAAAACTTAACATCAAAAGCATCTTTATGGAAAATGATCTTGATTTATCACATTCTTTAATAATGTAACAAAATTATATTTACTCTGATGTAGTTTTGTCTCTCACAAATTCAAGGAAATTATTTTCACAGGCCTTTTGAAGATACCAGATTTCTAGTCATAAAGGTAAAATATTGTACAATTGGATAAGTTTATTAAATAGTATATCAAACCTGACAGTTGAGGGCATCCTGACGATAGTCCCTAGTAAAAACACCACACAGACTTTCACCAGCTGGCATGTTTTTGGTATAACGATTTTCAACAGTTGCTGCCACTTGATTAACAAGAGCCTGATTGACAGAGAAACAGAAATATTAGTTACCTAATAAAGTATAATTTTATTTGTAATCTGTAAAGCAAATTTTAGTAGAATGATGGAGAAGTCAAAAGCTGTTCTGCTATGAATGCAGGAAACTTAACAAAGCCTTTTCTCCAACCACCCCACATGAACAAGCTTTCCCGTTGAACAACTGAACTAAAATTCTGAACCTCTTTGATTAACAATAGCCCAAAGTAAGACAGAAATGAAACGCATTCATCTGAAAGTAAAATCGCAAATGTATCCTTTACAGCAGAAAAAAAAATAACATGCATGGCACAACAGCTAGAGGATCACCACTTATAATCTGAGTCGATCACAGAAGGAAGTTCAAACAGAGTTGTAACTCTTCTTTCAGAACTTCTCTCAGATGTCAGAGGTTTGAATACACGCATGATTCTATACAGTCTCACTTAGGTCAGCAGGTAGTCTGGTCAGTGGAATCTATAAAACCTTCAAGCATCTATTTCACGCTTTTAAACCCTGCCCAATGTAAACACCATATAGATGAAAATGCAAAATTTATAATATGACCATGAATATATTTAAAAGCAACATTTCAGCCATTTTAATGTATCTGAACACACAACCCTCTTGTGCTGGCCTGTGGTCCACTCTCTAAATGGATGCTTGATGTGGGTGGGAGTGCAGCTCACTGTGGACAATGTTATTTCTGGACTAGTGGTCCTGGCTGCTATAATAAAGCAGGATGAGCAAGACATGAGGAAGACATCCAGTATCCAGCACTTGTCCAGGGCCTCTACATCAATTCCTATGTCCAGGTTCCTACCCTGACTCCCTCAGTGACAGACTGTGTTGTGTAAACATAAGCTGACAATATTCCTTTCCTCCCCAAGTTTCTTTTGATTGGTCATGGTATTCTAGCACTGCAATGGGAACACTCAGGAAGAAAGTCTCCAAATGAAAATGAGCATAGGAAAAAGAAAGAAAATGAGCATAAGAATGATTACACAAAGATGTAATATTAACATTGGACTGAACAACCTTAATAAGCTAAGGTAGAAATATGGTCCATGGATGGATATGTTTTGTGGTTCAGAAAAAGATATACTATGCATTATACATGTTTTTATGAATCAATAAAAAGATTAATTCCTCCATTATAAAAGTAGATAAGGGTATCCTCCAGAGAGCATGAATAAAAACTGTCATAGACCAAAAGTCTATTCATATCAATGCATTTTGATATTACCCAAATCACTGCGTAACAGCAGAAACACTGAAAAAGATTTGAAATTCCATCTCATTCCAATTAGAATGGTTAAATCAAAAAAACAACTGTTAACATTTTGAGAAATATGTGGAAAGAGGAACCCTTACTCACTACTGGTGAAAATATAAACTAGTGTACCCATTATAGAAATCATTACTGAGATTTCACAAAGTACACATAGCCATATCACTCCTGAGTATATAGCAAAGGTCTTCAAGTCTTACTACAGAGAGAGTTATAAATCTTTGTTCATATTTCTACTATGCTAATAGCTGGGAAATTGAAGAAGCCTCTACATCATCAGCAAGTTAATAGACAAGGAAACTATTGTACAACTATACAATTCTATTCAAATGTAAAGAAAACTTGTTCACAGAAAAACATATGGGAACTATTGTATTAAGCAAGATAACACAGACTCAAAGGATAAATAGGACATATCTTCTCTCATACTTGGATCAGAAACTTTATTTTTATGTATATATTTATGTGTTTATGTATGTATATGTATACTGCATGTATATGTATGTGTATGTGTACTGTATATATATGTGTGTGTATGTGTACTGTGTGTATATGTGTGTGTATGTATATTGTATGTATGTGTACTGTATGTATGTTTATATGTATGTGTATGTGTACTGTGTGTATACGTTATGTATTGTGTGTATATATCTGTGTATATGTACTGTGTATATATGTATATGTATATGTATGTCTACTGTGTGTATACATTGTGTACTGTGTGTATATGAATGTGTATGTGTACTATGTATATGTATGTATAGTGTGTATGTGTATTGTGTGTATATGTATGTATATGTGTATGTGTATATGTATGTGTATGTATACTGTGTGTATGTGTACTTCTGTATATATATTTGTGTGTGTATGTATGTGTATATTATTATATGCATGCATATGTGGGTATAGGTCCTCTAAAAAGGAAAGGAATCATGAGAAGGGACATGGTCATAAAGGAAGGAAGGGAAATAAAGTAACAAAATATATGTGACAGGAAAGTAGAATGAAGGCTACAAGAAAGCAAAGGGGAACAGGCAAGAAGGACTCCATCTTAGGCGAAGGAAGTTGTGAGGAGAGTCATAACCTCAAAATACCATGTATGAAAGGCATTGCTTATGTAAGGGGAACAGGATCTACTATGTAGATTGCTGTCTATATGCAGGTGAGGGCAGGCACAGGATAAGGCGAGAGACTGTGGTTGGGCAATGGAAAAGGAAGGTAGGCTGAGAATTTTAGAGTACAGAGAGTACAAAGAGACAGAAAGGAAGGAAGATGGGGGAAGAGAACAACAATCCAGATTCTGTGTAGCTTTAGACAGCCACAGACAGCTAGGAATATCTTATAAGGGATGGATAATCAGAGGACAATTTGTCTTATCTACCTGAGCAATTTATATCAATATCAATTGGCTCTGAGTTCATTGTGTGGGCATTTTGTGGGGTAACAATTTACTGATATAAATCTAACTGATAAATTGCAAGCCTCTAGAGTTTTGGTTTTACCTAGTTATGGGAATTTGTGACAGTTAGATGGGCGGTCGTTACACAAGGGTAGCCATCGAAGCAGCGAGACTGCCAGGGTCAGAGAGTAACTGGTGTTAGCTTGCAATGATGGTCTTTTTTAATTTCACACAACACTATCACATAACCATGTCTAGTATTTCTGAGCAAATTCTTTTTTTTTTTTTTCATTTACTTCATTCCTTCTTAGAAGGGGGAGCAAAATACCCATGGAAGGAGTTGCAGAGACAAACTATGGAGCACAGACTGAAGGAAGGGCAATCCAGAGACTGCTCCACTTGGAAAACCTTCCCATATTCAATCATCTGAGTAAGTTCTATCATGAAGAAAAATACTATGTTTGCTGGATCCCTACCTTTGTTGGTGCAACATACACAACCACGCCTTCATCGCTCTCCTTCAGCACCTTTTCCATGCAATAATAGGAAGCATAAGTTTTGCCAGACGATGTTGGGGCAACAATCACTGCAGACTCATAGTTATCCACCACATCCAGGAGCTCTCGCTGCAGGGGTCAGAGCATGATTTGTGTTAATCAAACAATCCATGTTTCCAAGACAAGCAGGTCAGTCTTTTTCCACTGTGATTGTTTTGAGCCTCACTAAGAGAGAGTTGCAGACATGCAGAAAATTTAAAAGGAAAATCTGATGGGCTACTCATTCTCTCAAATGGTGTGATTTGTATGTTTTCTGAGCAGCTGAAAGATGGGTTTTATGTATTAAGTAAAGTATAAAGATTGAAATTAACTTCTCAGAGAAAGGGGACTATTCAGGAAAAAAGGAGCCATCGAGGAAGGCAGGGAATCACGTGTGTGCATTGATGGAAATGTAGCCAAAGTACAGAACATACATGGAGAAAAAAAAACCACCCTGAAACCTGTTCTTTTGTACAATGAATATATAATAATAAAAAAAGAGAAATCATTCAAAAGTGTCAGAGTAAGTTAGTATTAGGAAGGTTGTTTTTAATAGTTAGGAATACAGAGTGTCTTTGAGAAATAGAGTTGTTGGAAACAGCCAACCCCTATCTTCACAACAGTAAGAAAAAAGTTGAAGGGCAGAAATAGTGCCAATTCTTCATTTTGCTTCTTACCCTCTATACAGGACTATATGGGGCATTATCTTTACATCCTATCATTTTATTCATCAAGACGATGACTAGTCAAAAGAAAGGAAAACCTTATGTGAAGTACAGAAGATACAAAGTACTCCCAAATCCCAGCCTGCCCACCCCAGGATCTAGTCCTCCCCACAAGCCACACTTCAGTGTGGAAAGAACACGAAAGAATATGGGGGTGCATGGAAAGTAGGAAAGAATTTGACTGCCCTGGGTTGAAACCCCAGAAGTGGAAGACAAATAAACATCATTATGTTAAAGCTAGCCTGCCTCAAGCCTTTCATTTTATTAATGAAAAGTGACTTACATAGTCAGACTGAACCTACAAAATTTCATTTGTATAAGTAAATAATGTTCTTGTTTAATGTGTGCAAAAGAGGTTACTTCCAAATTTTGTAGCCATCAATATTCATCATATATGTGTGTGCATATATATATATACATATATATGTATGTATCTTGATCATCATCTTGGTGAATAAAATTATATGATGTAAAGATAATGCCTCATATAGTCCTGTGTGTGTGTGTGTATGTGTGTGTGTGTGTGTGTGTGTGTGTGTGTGTGTATATATATATCACAAAAATATCTAGAATGGTAGAATGTGTAGTCTACAAATATATAAAGTTTCCCACTGTTTGAACTACCCAAACTACTTCGTGAAAATTTACATTGTTTACATATGAAATGCAACTGACAGAGAGAAAACCTGGAGCCTGGTACAAAATGATAATAGCTGCATAGCACAGACATCTCTAAGCTTTTGAATTTATGTATATGGATTCATCTAACACCTCACCAAAGAAATGGTCTACATAGTAAATGAATTCTTGTCTATAAATGAAAAATGTAGTCTAAAGGAGACCTTTTAAACAGCAAAGTATTTTAAGGGAAATAATTTTGAAATTAAATAACTCAATATTATGCAGTTCATGATAAAGGCAAATAAGAACACACTAACATACACAAAGAGAGACAACTGTAAAAATAAGAAACTCCTGGACTCAAACATGATTACAAAATATAATAAATATTTTTATTCATATTTTTACCTGCCACGTGTCAGGAATAAAATCTTGGACCCTGGGGTCTGGGTCTTTTCTTTCTTCTCGGATCAAATAGTTACCCATGTGTTGTAGTTGGAACCGAGCTGGCCCAATTCCAACTGAATATTTATTCTTTTTCTTCGTTTTTATGTCATCTGCTGTATCCTATATTGTTTTAAAAGATTATTTTGAAAGCAATTTAAATAGCTGAAATGTTTACAACTGAATTCTTCTATATGAAAACCATTTTTTAACCATCCTTAGAACTTTTCTGAAGTACAAACAAAACAGAAGACTTCAAGATTTTCAAATGCTTACTGTAATATTTGTGGCTATAATCTAACATACTTAAAATAAATAAACAACCAGTATAGATTTGAGTTGTTTTGCTAGAATTAAGCATAGAGTTAATTTTTAAAGTCTGCATAAATCATCGGACATTTAGTATGCATACTCAAGTTTTATAAAATATTTCTAATACTTGATTAATTTTGGCAGTTGAATTAACTAAGACACTATTTTCTATTAAAAATAAATTTAGGATACAACATCTGTCCCAACACTGGGAGTAACTGAGACCAGCGGGACCAGGCACACAGGAATTCTACCAGGCCAGTCACTCAGGTTCCTTCCAGTCTCTCTGGGCTGGTGCCCTGAGCAGACCTTGGGTGCCAGCTCCGCAGCCAGTCCAAGAACACCCAGAGGAAGCTCCACTCCCAGGCACTCTAACACACCCAAGATCAGAAGTGAGGAAAACACAACATCTGTCCCAACATTGGGAGTAACTGGGACCAGTGGGACTGGCACACAGGAACTCCACCAGCCCAGTGGCTTGAGTTTCTTCCTACTGGTCTCTCTGGACTGGTGCCCTGAGCAGACTTTGGGTGCAAGCTCCACAGCCAGTCCCACAACACCCAGAGGAAGCTCCACTCACAGGTGCTCTAACAAGCCAAGGATCACAGGATCCCAGAATTACAGGACCACAGAAACAGCATGACTCTGAGGAGTTCTGACACAATCAGGATCACAGGAAGGACAGGCTCCAGTCAGATTTAGCAAAGGCAGGTAGGACTAGAGATAACCAGATGGAAAGAGGCAAGCATAAGAATATAAGCAACACAAACCAAGGTTACTTGGCATCATCAGAACCCAATTCTCCCATCATAGCAAGTCCTGGACACACCATCACATTGGAAAAGCAAGATTCAGATATAAAATCACTTCTCATGGTGATGATATGGGACTTTAAGAAAGATATAAATAGCACCCTCAAAGAAATACAGAACAGAGGTAAGCAGCTAGAAGCCCTTCAAGAGGAAACACAAAAATCCCTTAAAGAACTACAGGAAGGGGGCTGGTGAGATGGCTCAGTGGGTAAGAGCACTGATTGCTCTTCCGAAAGTCATGAGTTCAAATCCCAGAAACCACATGGTGGCTCACAACCACCTGTAATGAAATCTGATGCCCTCTTCTGGTGCGTCTGAGGACAGCTACAGTGTACTTATAATAAATACATAATAAATAAATCTTAAAAAAAAAAAAAGAACTACAGGAAAACACAATCAAACATGTCAAGGAAATGAACAAAACCATCCAGAATCTAAAAATGGAAATAGAAACAATAAAGAAATCAGAAAGAGAGACAATCCTAGAAAAACTATGAAAGAAATTAGGAGTTGTAGATGCAAGCATCACGAACAGAATACAAGAGATAGAAGGGAGAATCTCAGGGGCAGAAGACACCATAGAAAACATTGACACAACAGTCAAAGAAAATGCAAAAAGCAAAAAGCTCCTAACCCAGAACATCCAGGAAATCCAGGACACAATGAGAAGACCAAACCTAAGGATAATAGGTATAGAAGAGAGTGAAGATTCCCAATGTAATGGGCCAGTAAATATCTTCAACAAAATAATAGAAGAAAACTTCCCTAATCTAAAGAAAGAGATACCCATGAACATACAAGAAGCCTACAGAACACCAAATAGACTAGAACAGAAAAGAAATTCCTCCCATCACATAATAATAAAAACACCAAATGCACTAAACAAAGAAAGAATTTTAAAAGCAGTAAGGGAAAAAGGTCAAATAACATGTAAAGGCAGGCCTATCAGAATTACATCAAATTTCTCACCACAGACTCTGAAAGCTAGAAGATCCTGGGCAAATGTCATACAGACCCTACAAGAACACAAATACTCAGCAAAACTCTCAATTACCATAGATGGAGAAAACAAGATATTCCATGACAAAACAAAATTTACACAATATATTTCCACAAATTCAGCCCTACAAAGGATAATAGATGGAAAACATCAACATAAGGAGTGAAACTACACCCTAGAAGAAGCAAGAAAGTAATCTTTCAACAAACCCACACAAACCTAATTCCACCTCTTACAACAAAAACAACAGGAAGTAACAGTTACTTTTTCTTAAATTTTTAATATGAAAATTAATATTACCAACATATCCTAATCAATTGAAATCTCAAAATTATGAGGAATTAGAAATTTGTTGATTGTCATCCAATGGTCTCTCTAATTTTGTAATTGGAGAAATATGTCCAATATTGTACAATCTATATACACTTTCAGCTTGTTTGTGACAGTGTCTTGCTGTGTACAACATAAGGGGCTTGAAATCTTGCTTCTCCTATCTCAGCCTATTAGTAGTATTGTTTATTTCATGTTTTTACACTATACTATGGTTTTCAGAACAGCTTATATATTTCAAAAGTATTTATATACCCAAAAGAAACATAGACAATTAAATTGGGAAGGAGCTTGTAAGAGAACAACAAAGAGTGAGACTGAATGTTATGCTTGAAGTTTGTAACTGTTGTATCAAGTTTGAAGAAGAGGACTTTATAAGTTACTCTTTCTCTGAGATGAATGCTTTTCCAAATTATCATAGTCAATAAACCAAATTCTTACCCTCACCTAATGTCTGTGCCACCTTCCAAGCAGAACCATTGTTCATTGAAACAGTTGGTGAATGAATTTATGGATAGACCATCTTAATACACACACCATTTCTTAAATGAATGTAACCTATTCTCTGTGGGCTGAGAATAAATTCACCCACTCAAGTCAAATAGCTTTGGCCATAGCAGGAAGTCTGCAATCAAAAATTGTGCCTACAATTCATTCCTTAACACAGCAGAACTGTCAACTCTCAGCTTAGCTAGGATGGAGGTAAAATCCTTTGGTGATGTGAGAGTCATTGAAGTATAGCCGTATTACAATGAAATCCAATGTCTAAAAATTGTTCTTATTTTGGGCTTGTACCACAGTAAGAGCCAGATTTTAAGTTCTACTAAATACAAAACAAACAAACAAATTTCTTTATGTTCATTTAAGAAAATACTAGTAGTGATGTATTGTTTTGAAATATACAGTTAATATGTTTGGAGTTATTTAAAATTTATATTGAGAAAAACGTATAGATTTTCATTATTGCTGTAGACAAGCATCTACATAAGACTGATTGATTGTTGTTTTATATTTAACAACTTTTATAATACTCACTTTTATTGTTATAATATTTTATAAATTTTAAAGAATATGACAAAAAAAGATATTATAGGTATTGAAGGGGGGTCTCTGGGAGGAGTGGGGGTACAAAAGGGAAACAAGAATGTGATGCAATTCTATTTACTTAAAATATGCTTTTAAATGTTAACAAGCTCAGATAAATTGAAATCATGTAACTCTTCTCATCATAATGCAATAAAAGTTAAAAATAAAATTAAAAAAAAGAAATAGAAAAAAGTTTAAAAAATAAAATAAAATAAACCTAAAAGAGTTGACTTGATTTGAAGGCTGCTTTGTGCTGTGTCCAGCATGGCCTTGGTAGGGGTGGAATGGCATGGTTCCAGCCCCTGGATCAGGACCAACGGAAGCATGCAGTATGAATTATATAAGTGGCTTCATAGAGTTAAAGGAACAGAGTCAGCTACACTGTGAGCCAGCTGTCAGAAAGATACTAACGAAGGAGATAAAGAGATTTAAGGAGTGCTGATCCCAAGGCAAGATCCCACCTAGCTAAATTTGTTTGTTTGTTTGTTTGTTTATTTGTTTGTTTATGCTTACAAAAGCAGACAGATTTCTGAGTTCAGATCAGCCTGGGACAGAAGGAATTTAGGTCCAGGCAGAAAAATAGTAGAAAGTGTAATATCAGGGTGTGGTCCCTCCCACTCAGCTATCTTATTGTCTGTGCTTGTGCTTGCTGTCTCTTCCTGAGAATCAAGGGGCTAAGATCATGGAATGCTGATTCATGGCATGATCAAAATGGACCCTGGAGTAAATGACTAAGCTGATATGTAAATAAAAGACTCGACTTTTGGTCTGCATGAGATGAGCTGGCAGAAAGAAATTTTTTAGAATTTTTCTCTAGTGAGAGCTGAGTTAAATCTCTAGAGAACAAACACAGCTCTTCAAGAATTTTCTCTAACAGATTACTGATTTTAGTCAGAAAATCCATGGAGAGCATATATAGGTCTTTTAGAATTTTTCACAGCTCTTTTAGAATTTTTTCTAATAGTATTTCCAACCTTAGTCAAAAATCCCAAGAATTACTTAGCGATTGAACACAGCTCTTTTAGAACGTTTGCCAGAAGCTAGTCAGAGAAGGCTGTCTGAAGAGCAAACACAGCTCTTTTAGAATTTTTTCTGACTTTGGTCAGAAAAACCCATGAGTTATCCAAAGAGCTCTTAGAATTTTTACTAGCAGAAAGCTAGCAGTCGCAAGCAGAGAGATTTTTAGAATAGTAAGAAAAAGCTGTCTAGATCAGAACAGAACACAGAGAGAGCAGTCTGAGAAGCTGTCTCAGTCAGAGTAGAGCACAATGAGACAGTAGTCTGAAAGGCTGTCTCGAGCACAGTACAGAGTCAAGAGCTATCTACAGAAAGCAGCAGAACACAGGCCACCAGCTAGGACCCACAATTTGACTTAGACTTAGTCTTTTGTTTTCTCCACTCCCAGACATCCCTTCTCTCAGAACACCTCCTCCAAGACAAGATTGGTCCTTGGCAGCTCTGTATATAGCAAATAACAGTTCAGGAAAAAATGAAGCTATCACAAAATGTTACCTGAGTTGGATATAAAGAATCTGCTAGCTCATAAAACCCTAAATACGTAAGACATCTGGCTATGAGTTTCTGGTCTGCTTCTTGCAGAAATTCAGAGTGTTTGTCCAACAAGGAATGGATTCTCTTCATCATATTGACAGCTATGCTTAAGTCTTTCGTGGTTTCACCTTGGTGCAAAATATAAATAATAAAATTGTTATAAAAGCCATCAAAATAACAAATGTTAATTAACAAAGCTCAACCATCTAGCTTAGCAATCTTTTACACCTAATGACACTCACCATTAATGGCTATTTTAGAATAGAAAGCACTAGATAGAAATCTTATAGTTCAAAATTAAATTATGATTAAAATGTGTCTTGTGTAGAATTTTATAGTGAATTATACATCTTTTCTCTGCTTCATAGTGCCATGTCTCTTCTGTTCAAGAAAAATGATTGAATTTAAATATAAGATTATAATCTTAGCAACATTCATTTAGCCTTACTGTAGTCCACCAGCCATCCCAGATATAAGCCCTGAATCCCTTCATTCAGTACGATCCATCTCTTCTAGCTATCATATCAGACTCCAAAATTCTGTTCACTTCTCTAGCATTGTATACACTGTTTGTTTCTCCCCTCTGCTAACCTTTTCATTCTTGCCACATCTCGCCTATTTAGCAAGTATTACCAATCCCATACTGAAAGCTGTTACACAGGAGTCCACCAAGTACATGTAGTAGAAGTCGTACCCTCCAGGAGCATCAGGTTCACTTACAGACTATATGATATGTGATTGGCTCACATCAAGTGTTAGAAAATACAGGTGTTAGGAGTCAGATTCCCCAGGAAGCATTTATGGAAATACATTTCATGAACTGGATGCAAGAGGATAAGTACAATTTGGTAGTGTGCAAAATAAGGAGAAGGACATCTACACCAGTTACTACTCTTAGCTTATCTACCATGTAGTTCCAAAATTTTCTTACTCATATCTTTGTGCTATTGCTAATTCTACATATCTGGGGAAAAGTATGTTTACTGGTACTCCCTCGTGGTGAAAGTGGCCTATCACTAAGTTCTGACTAATGATAGCTGAGTAAAAGATAACTCTGGGCCTGGGAACAAGAACACTGAATTTCTGACATCTTCTGAAAGCATTTTGTTCCTTAACAGTCTGTCTCTGCTTCTACCAATAACCATGAATCCTTCCTAATTTCTTGTTACTGGACAGAAGAACCTAGAAATCCCAAAAGTAACTTTGATTTAAATTTACAGCACCTACAGGGACCTTTAAATAGAATACAGCATTATATTCTTTAAGCCACTCTAAATTCTGATCTCTTTCGGTGGCATCTAGCTGCAAATCCTGGTTCAGTGTCTTGGTTGGAGAGAAAGATAAATATGTACAAAGATAAATCACACACCCCTAACCAGTTTACACATCTCTATTTACTCGCTTCTACTTTATCCTAACCTTCCTTTTTCTGTGTTTTTTCCTGTTTCCATCCATAGAAATTGTAAAGGAGCATACATGGAATCCTCATTGACCTTGGAAGAAGTCTGTGTAGTAGGAAGGTGTAATCAGTGTTGAAATCTGTATGGTTGGTGTTGACAGTAAATCTTACAAAATCTAGAATCAACTGGCAGATGGACCTCTGAATATGCTTGCAAGAGATTATCTTTATTAGAGTAATTAACCCAGGAAACCCCATCCTAACTGTGGGTGGAACCATGCCCTCTGCAGGAATCTTGGGCTATTTATAACTGGAACTGAAGTAGGCATGCATTTATCCATCTCTCTCTCTCTGCCTTCGTATTGTGAATATGATGTGACCAGTGATTCAAATTCCCACTACTTTGATATATGCCACCTCATGATGAACCTGATACCCTTGAGCTGGTAGACAGGATAATGTCTTTCTCCATTAAGTTGCTTTTATCAAAGTATTTTATCATAGCAACCAACGGGAAACTAAGTTAGTAGGGAAACATACACGCCGACCTATCCAGAAAGAAAGTGTTTAAGCTTCAGAATTCAAAAGTGAGTGATGGGTTCTTCTCTCTGTACCTGACTGCTATTGGATCTGTTAACAATGCTTTCTGCCCAGTCAGCAGTTAGTTTAAACCTATTGTTAATTTTACTTAGGGATGTTTTATGTCTTTGCTTTTGGCCACCTCACTGAGATGTCATCGTTGACTTATTACAAACAGAGGCAATAATCCTTTGTACATCTTACTATACAGAATTCTAGTTAATGGGTGACAAAACACCATCACTGCCTCTCTATGAACTCTAGTTCAAAGTAAGCCAAGAGAGTGATGTACCACATACCTTCAGCTTGACAATGCTCCTTCCAGGCTCTCAAGCAAGCCTGTAACCCCACTCTTTCAACCTGAGCTTTTACTGAGCTACTTTTACATGATTTCAGGAACTCTTCCAGTTTCTTCATCCCAGAGTCCAAATTCCTTCTCATCTCCTCCTCCATGGAAAATGACAGAGCATTCCATTTTTGTTCTTCTTTTTGTTCTTTCTCAGCAATTAACCTCTTCTGATTCTCTCTTATAATTATTTCAGCCTTGGTCTTCTGCCCAAATGAAAAGACACACATCTCAGGATGAGATAGAACTATTCCAGACAGATATCTCTTGAATTAAATAATATTTTAAGTATGCACTGATGATTTTGACCACCACCCTATACTTGAATAAACATAAAAATATGGTTTTTATTTAAGATGCTATTGATTAAAAACTTAGCAATTCAACTCAATGCATATAAAGATTTGTTGTAGTTAATTTCTTAAATGTCTAGGTAGTGTTAAAGACAAAAGAGTAAATGTAATAAAATCAAAGAGACTTTGTCAAGATTCCTTCATGTCTCTATGCAGTGGTCCCTGCTATTCTCTCCAGGATTTTGGGGACTTTCTGCTACCTTTCCTACCAAGGCACCTCCCTATTGCCTACATGATTATGATATTTCTAATGTGATCTCCTTTTGAACCTATATAGCATTCCTCTGCCAATGATCTATCAATCATCTCAAGGCTCACTATATCTGTACCTACATGCCTAAATCTTTCTCTCTAGAATAAGATCCTTGGGATAAAATTGGACCAAAGTTGCTTGGATTGCCTCAGCCAAAGGCATTTAGTCCTTAATGTTTAATAAGAGAACAGGACTGAAAACAAGGAGTGGATAGGGATCATATATACATATATATGTATATATGCATATGTGTGTGTGTGTATGATACATATATACATATAATCTGATTTACTTAAATAAATGTTTTCAACTGATTTAAAACAGTATGGAACCACTTTTATTGTAGTTTTACCAACTGGTTTTAATTCACTTTACATGGACAAATTAGAGGGCCAGTGACATGGTTCAGCAAGTAAAGGTGATTGTCTTGAAAGCCTGATGCTGGAGTGCAACCCCCAGAATCTATGTAAATGTTCAAGAAGAGGACTTCCTTATACATACCCCAGCACTCCCAATTGATTTCCACATACACACTATAGCATCTCCACATTGACTTCATCATACACATCATAGCGTCTCCCCATTGACATTCACATACACACCATAGTATCTCCCTATTGACATCTGCATACAGACTATAGTGTCTCCCCATTGATTTCCACATACACACCATAGCATCTCCCCATTGACATCCACATACAGACCATGGCATGTTCCCATTGACATACACATACACACCATAGCATCTCCCCATTGACTTCCACATACAGAACATAGCAACTCCCCCATTGATGTCCACATACACACCAGAGCATTTCCCCATTGACTTCCACATACACACCACAGCATCTCCCTCATTGCCCTCCACATACACACCATGAC
Source organism: Montemys delectorum (assembly GCA_019843815.1). NCBI lineage: Eukaryota > Metazoa > Chordata > Mammalia > Rodentia > Muridae > Montemys > Montemys delectorum. The sequence continues at coordinate 9,045 of JADRCD010208382.1, read as the reverse complement.
ACTCTCTTCATTGACTTTCACATATACATGATAGCATCCCCTCCCGTTGACCTCCATATACATACCATGGCACCCCCACATTCACCATACAAACACACAGAAATAATAAATAAAATAATTTTTGAAAGACAAATTAGAGAATTATGTTAGCAACAGAATTCTGACAAAAGCCCCATTATTCAAGTTAGTCGTGAGAATATTACCTAAACATGCACCTATCATGCACCTATAATAAAGTCACATTTATCCTTCTCAAACTACTTAATTCCAATCAATAATACTTGAGGTTTCCCATCACTTAAATTTGTAAGTAAGTGTTCCCTATTGGTCCATTTGCCATAATTTTTCTACAGAAGAAAATGGGGAGCCTTAGAATATTGTCAAGCACAGAGCTCCCTTTATCTCAGATGTGAAAACTCATTACCCTATTGATCATAGAGGACATCTATAAAATACTAATGGTGTGGAATATCTTTGATGATTCATTTAATTTTTAAGATTGGGAATAGTAAAACTTATACTTTTCAGTCTACTTTTGCTGTATGGTGGGATTGCCTGTTTATTACTTTATAACACAGAGGGAGACAACCAGAGAGAGCAGGAAGAGGAGGAAGAAGAGGAGAAGGAGCAAAAGGAAAACAAGACTTTTCCTTTCCTTCTCCTCCTCCTCCTCCTCTTCCTCCCCTTCCTCATCCTCCTCCTCCTC
>JADRCD010208381.1:0-19293 GCA_019843815.1 Montemys delectorum | reverse complement strand
TCTCCCATGCTCATGAATCAGTAGGATTAACATAGTAAAAATGGCCATCTTACCAAAAGCAATCTACAGATTCAATGCAATTCTCATCAAAATTCCAACACAATTTTTTATAGACCTTGAAAGAATAATTCTCAAGTTTATATGGAAAAACAAAAACCCAGTATAACTAAAATGATCCTGAACAATAGCAGAACTTCTGGAGGTACCACCATCTCTAATTTCAAGCGATACTACAAAGCAGTAGTAATAAAAAAAAACTGCATAGTATTGGTATAGAAATAAACAAGTTGACCAATGGAATCAAATCAAAGACCCAGAAATAAACTCACACCTATGGACCCTTGATTTTAGACAAAGAAGTCAAAACCATACAATGGAAAAAAGAAATCGTCTTCAACAAATTGTGCCAGTCTAACTGGATGTCTACATGTAGAAAAATTCACACAGATCTGTATTTGTCACCCCACACAAAACTAAAGTTCAAGTGAATCATAGATCTCAACATAAAACCAGATATTCAGAATCTAATTAAATCACTGGTGTTCTGCTGTATGTCCCAAGGTTCCAGTCATGCTTAGCTATAGCTGGTCAGCCCTACCATCCTCAAGCACTAGTCCCTTATACTTCTCAACCATGTCCCTACCATGGCATTCAGCTCACTTCTTGTGAAAGTTGCCACAAATGTGCAATCCCAGCATCCTAGGAATTGTGGGCTCTGCTTACCCTCACTAAGTTGGGCTCACATTCTGTAAGACAAGCAACAGAATGAGGTATGAAATCCCACTGGTTCTCTTTTCTTTTATCACTTATCCAAGCATCATGGCTTGGGTTCCCAGATAAGCATAATGTAATCACAAAGGAACTCTCTGGCTGGGTGTAATGGAACACCTTTGATTCCAGCACCCAGGAGGTGGATCTATGTGAGTTCAAGGCCAGCTTGACCTATCTAATGAGTTCCAGGACAACTAGGGCTATGTAGAGAGACCCCCATCTCAAAAATCCAAAGTCAAATTCAAAACAACACAAAATACCCACAAGGCAGTCTCAGCTGTTGTCTCTGTGTACGGGGAACTCTGAAGCTAGGATGAAAGTTTTAATTATCTCAATATGAACTGTAGACTGCTCCGGAAAGGATGACTAACAGGTAGCTCTCTCCAGTTAAAGCAATTATGAAGAAGTTTTGATAGTTGAGATATGAATGTTAGCAACACTCCCAGAAGGGACTAAATCACCATGCACTTAAGAGTCTAACTACCAGGAGACAATTAAATCTGGAATGTTGATGGGATCTGAAAAGATTTGGAAAGGAAATTTAGACATACATTACGGCAAATGTTTTACTGGGAAAGAGGTGTGGGGAAAACTTCTTATGCACTGTGGAAAGAATTCCAAAGTTGCTCCGAGCCTACTTTCTTTCTGCTATTATCTTTAAATACAGCAGAGCACTGTGTCCTTTCCCTGCAACTTTTAAAATGCATCTATTTTTACATTGACTGATTGATTGGTTGTGTGTATGTGTGTGCCACCGCACATCTGTGGAAGTCAGAGAACACCCTGTGGGAGTCAGTTCTGTCCTTCCACCATGTGAGTTCAGGGATTCAACTTACGTGGTCAGTGTTGGTTGCAAGCCATCTCTCCAGCCTTTTTTTTTTTTTCTGACCTTCGAACCAAATCATGTCTTTGAAATATTCTTACAAAAGAATTGAGTGAGCTGGAAGGGCTTCCGGTGTTATTGTTTGCATTTTGTTAACACTTTTTAAAACTACTAATTCATTGACAAATAGCTATATCAAAGGCCTACGTTGTATAGGCCTAGAGAAAAAAATCAATACATACATTTGCAGATCTTTTTAGGCCACAGGTTTTCCCCTTTGACTTTCCGCAGTAAGCTAGCGGCATGTAGACAATGCAAATAAAAAATGTTCATAAGAAAGTTTGCCTGCGAAGGATAAAGCTAAGATCAAGTGAGTAGCTTGTAGTAAAATGAGCAGAGCCCCCATTATAAGAACAGCTCTTTATTCCATGGTTTCAAATACATAGCAAACTGACCGTGCTCCCTGAACTTTAGCAATGACATTCATCACAAACCTCAACACTCTAGTCTAAAGGGGCTCTTCAGAACCCACTTCACAAAGCTTTGCACAAAAGAGTCTAAGCACCAGTAAGGCTGGCTGTTGCTAGCAGTGCAGTACTTTTATCCCTTCCCGTCACTGACCAGGCAAACATGCATGGTCAACCTATGGGTCTGACGCTGCAAAAATGGGTGCCACACTCAGCCTTGTGGTACAAAGCTTATAAACACAATATACCAAGACAAAGCTGAAGCCATTAAAGACAGCTTAATAACAACTACCAGGAGACATTTAAATCTGGAAAGTTGATGGAATCTGAAGAGATTTGGAAAGGACACGCAGACGTACATTACGGTAAATGTTTTATGAGGAAAGAGGGATGAGGGAAACTTCTTTGCGCCGTGGAAAGATTTCCTAAGTTGCTTCGAGCCTACTTTCTTTCTGCTATTATCTTTAAATACTGCAGAGCATTGTGAGCAGCATCACTCTGTGCATTGCCACAGGAGATGCCTGAGCCGTGACACACGGTGATAGGACTGGTGGACAGTTCTGCGAGACACTGATACTGTCCGTTGGCACTCAGCTCCTCTGTAATGACACATGCAAACATGACAGTTAGTGCTGGGTACATGTAAAGCAAGTCCTTTAGAAAACTGTTTGTGTTCATTGGTCTTGAAGTAGCCACAGCACACTACCTCAGTCACTCATCAAGGCTTATAAAAACGAAATGGACAGGGAGTGGGGTGTGCCAGCTCAGACTTGAGTTCCATAGCACTTGGGTGGAGGCAAAAGAATTTCCAATTCTAGGCCAACCTGAGCCATACAAAGAGTTCTAGGTTCACCTGGGGGCATAAAGCCATTTTTAGGCTAGTCTGGGCTATAAAACAAGGTCCTCATGGGGGGGAAAAATCAAACAACCATCAATCAATCAAATAAAAAAAATGAATCAAAAATAAGACAACCACCACCATCCTCCCCACATGTTCAGCTGCAACAGTTCTCACCTGTTTCATAATCACTGAAGAAATCTGAAAGAAATGCTGATACCAGACTTCATGATAGCCCACACAATCAGAAATCAGGGCTGGGGTCAGCCATAGCTGGCTGTTGCATTTCTATGACATCTCCAAGGGAACTCTAAATGTGACTTGGAGAGAGTTTGCAAATTACTGAACCATAGCACATGTCATAATGGGGAAGAACCATTTACTAAAAGATAGGCAAGGCTGTGTTTTCCATTAGGAAGTCACTTTCAGTAGGCATTTAAGCAGAATAGACCTGATGCCTGAAAAGATCATACATGCAGAACTCTGGCTTATGGTGTCCTAAAAACACAGAAGCCCAGGAAACACATGCTCTCATCAACCGATGAGTCACTCACCACAGGTGGTGAAGTGAAGGGAAGAAGTAAATGTGACTTAGAGTGGCCATGGGGGCTGCTGAGATGGCTCAGTGGGCTAAGGCAGTAGCGGCACAAACCTAGAGACCTGGCCTTGGCCCCTGAAGCCCATGTAAATATGGGAGGAGAAAACTGACTCCACAGAGTTGTCTTCTGATCCCACACATGCTGACACAGACACACACACACACACACACACACACACACACACACACACACTTGATAATAACTTTTAAAGTGACCATGGTTAAATGATAATATTTAGTCACTCAATTTCAAGGACATATCTCAATAGCAATAGGGTTATTGAATGAGTGAATGGGCTTTCTAGTTACTGCATCTAAGGCCTTTGTCCCTTAATAAAAGAAGAATTGACATGAAGCCAACTATTTTGAAACTGAACAATTCCATGTCATTTACTACATCCATAGCTCTATCCAATTCCAAGTCATTCATTAGACAATTATCCTTCCAAGTCCCTCCGCTCTCACTCCTGGCACCCAGCAGCCTGTGCTGTCTGCATGGATTAACCTCTACTGACACTTTCACCAGCTCATATTGGAGCCTTTTGTGATTGGCTTCTTTCAGTTGGAGCAATACTTTTCAAATTTGTCTATGCTGTGGTAGGCATTAGGTCATCACTTCTTTATATGGTAGAAGGATAGCTCATTGAATGTATATTTGACAATTTGTTTATCTACCCATACTAGCTTTAATTTTCAGGAGTGAAATTGCTTGGTCACATGAGTTGCTGATAATTAAACCATTTTACATCTGACCACCAATGAGGTCCCAAACTGGAATCTCACAGACTTTTTCTATCTTCCATTTTCCTGACTGTAGCCAACCTAGTGAGTTTAGTGTTGCACTTCCCATCGGCTTTAACTTACATTTCCCTTTGAAGTAATGAGGTTGGACACTTTTGTAGGTGTTTTGTTCGTGTAGCTGGTGTAAAACTCACTCTAGAGCTAGGTTGGTCTCAAACTTAGGGTGATCTTCCTGCCTCAGCCTCCTAAGTGCCCAGCTCATTTGCTTGTTTTCACTGGCAGCAGCTGCACTGGAGCTGGTCAAAAGCCAGCTCCAGATGCTCCACAGAACTCTTCAGCTCTTAAGCTTGTATGAAGCATGTCAACGGCACCATCAGCACATATCTAAATCTTCCTCACAGGCTCCCTTCTTATCACACATTCTGGTTTTTGTTTTGTTTTTTTCCTTAGTCCTGGTCATGATGGCTCTGTTATCCATGTATCCTTCAGCAAACTGAAGACACTGATAAATACTTATGAGATGGTCTCTCCTCAGCTGTTTTCTGACCACCTGTCCTCATTTGCTTCTTGGGTTCTGCATCATCTGCTGTTTATCCAGACTCTGCATTTGATCAATCTTAAGGTTGCCAAGACAACTGCAGGTTCTTTTAGCCCCTAAGCTCTAATTTCCCAGAGCCTGCAGCTCTGCCAGGCTAGGTCTCCACATCTCACTAAAGTTTGAATAGGGATATCACATTGTTCTGATGCTAAATCATGACACTAAGCACACACACACACACACACGCACACACACACACACACGCACACACACACACACACACACTAAACAGGTGTATAAACTGAATTGAATGAACATCCACAGAGGTGGAACATAGTGGTGTTTGCTGCCATAATCCCAGCACTTGGGAGGTAAAGGCAAGGTTGGGTAGGTATTCAAGGTCAGCATGAGATGCGTGAGACCCTGAGAAGAAACATGCCAGGGCAAACAAGAAAGCATACCTATATCCAAATACGTTATGTTAAAGCCTTGCTCGCTGGCAATCTCACTAAGCAGCTGGATGTAGTCTGTGTTCGGGAGACTGAGGAGGCTCCTTTTCAGGAGGTTGATCTTTTCACCAGGTGAATTCCTCAAGGAGTGCCAAGTACATCCTAGGGAGTGTCCGACCATGTTCGTCTAAAAGGCAGAAAGGGAAACTTTAGTTCCTAAGTGGGCCCAGTTCACCAGGGTAAGTGAATACAGTTGTTGGGGGATGGAGAGACGGGTCAGGAGTTAATAGCACTGGCCGCTTTTCCAGAGGAACCAGCTTTGTTTCTTTCTAGTATTATGTATGTCTAGGAGAGACACATGCCAACAGAAAAGCTTTTATTTGGATAAATTCTTACAACTTGGGCCAGAGGGGCTCAGCAGGTAAAGGGTCTTGATGCCAAGTCTGATACCTGAGTTTGATCCCTGGGACCCATATGGCAAAAGGAGAGACGTGACTTCCTGCAAGGTACTCTCTGACCTTCATACGTCTGCACCTTGCCCCCTACCACATACCTAAGTGTAGGAAATACATCCAGGTTGATTTCTGAGCTAATTTACACACCCACCCACCCACCCACCAATGTGCTTGTTTATCACACTCTTACAATAGCAGCTAGTTATCAAACAAGCGTAGCTTTCACCAACTTAAAACGTACAGAATATCTTACTTGGCATGAATACATTTCATATTTTTCCTACTGGACTTTTTTTTTAAATTGATGTGCACTGGCTTTACATGAACGAAAGCTGAATTCTTTGTTTTAGTTATGTTGATTTTATTTATAGTTTTTGGCTGTATCATAAGTTCTAGTCAAATTCATTTACTTCAGATTTTAGATGTTAAGTTATAGTTAAAAAGACTTTCTATCCCTAGGATTCTTTTCAAAAGATCGTTTGTTTTCTAAGACAGTTCTATTCACGCATACTCCTTGATCTGGGATTTACTTAGTCATGAGGGTATGTTTGGTATGGGGATATGCAATCTATTTACACAAGAACACACATACAAATACACTATCTCCCATCCTCACCTGGCTGTCAGCTGTCGATACCACACCTGGACCATTCCATCCTCACCTGGCTGTCAGCTGTCCACACCACACCTGGACCATCCCATCCTCACCTGGCTGTCAGCTGTCCACACCACATTGGACCATCTTATCCTCACCTGTGGCTGTCAGATGTCCACACCACACCTGGACCATTCCATCCTCACCTGGCTGTCAGCTGTCCACACTGTACCTGGACCATCCCATCCTCACCTGGCTGTCAGCTGTCCACACCACACCTGGACCATTCCATCCTCACCTGTGGCTATCAGCTCTCCACACCACACCTGGACCATTCCATCCTCACCTGTGGCTGTCAGCTGTCCACACTACACCTGGACCATCCCATCCTCACCTGGCTGTCAGCTGTCCACACCACATTGGACCATCTTATCCTCACCTGGCTGTCAGTTGTCCACACCACACCTGGACCATCCCATCCTCACCTGGCTGTCAGCTGTCCACACCACATTGGACCATCTTATCCTCACCTGTGGCTGTCAGCTGTCCACACCACACCTGGACCATCGCATCCTCAGCTGTCTGTCAGTTGTCCACACCACACCTGGACCATCGCATCCTCAGCTGTCTGTCAGCTGTCCACACCACACCTGGACCATCTTTTCTTACTCGTCTGAAATCCCACTGCTGCCATCATGAGGTGGCTGTGCATTTGCACTGACTCCTGAATCCTGTTTTGTTCTCCCACCAGTAACCTGCTTTATTACTGTTCCATACTTCATATTATTCAGAGAGGGCAAGCTCCCTAGCCCACCTCAAATGCTTGCTTTTTAGGTGCTGTGCTCAAGTATTTGCTTTTTCCTTTTTCCAGATATGCTTAATAAAGTCCTACTGAGCGCCAAACTGAACTCTGGTAGTTAAGACAGCTTACATTTTTATGTTTACTATACTGAGTCTCTGTATGAAAAGAAGAAACACTGCCACATTAATTTAATTTCTATTACATTCTTTAGTAGGGTTTCTACAAGAATCCTTGCAAATATCTATTCAAGTGTACCCCAGATGTTGAAAATAGCTCTTGGCTTTATAAATAAGAAAATTATTGATTTTTTTTCTAGTATACCCTTTTTTTCAGACAGACTTTCTATTTTTCCATAAAGTATGTGTTTTTATTTGTAAATTTTAAACTTTGATTGTATGTATATGTTGTGTGTGTGGTATGGTATATGTGTGCTTGTAGCATGTGTGAGAACGTGCTTACATATGTGTGTGGAGGCCAGAGGTCAACAGAGGCGTCTTCCTCAGTCACTTCCACCTTGTTGTTTGAGGCAGAGTCTCTCCCTGAATCTGGAGCCCCCACATTCAGTTAGACTGGCTGACCAGCAAGAACCCTTCCGCCTCTGTGTTCCAGGGCTGGGCTCCCAGGTCATTGTGCCTGGCTTTTTCTATGAGTGCCAGATTTCTGAACTTAGGTCCTCATACCTGCATGGCAAGCACTTTGTCAGCTGAGCCAAGCTCATCACCAAATTCTCAGGCATTTGTTAATCTACGTATATCTATCCATAGGGGAAAAAAATACAGTACACAAGCATGAACAAAGGGCAAGCCCTTGCTGCCCTTGCTGCTCCTCACTCTCAGACTCCCTCCCCCACAAGCAACGCATTTATTTAACCTCATTTTAACCTGCCCAGTTGTTACTTCCATATGACTAAATAATGTGGGAACATACTGATTTTGTACATTAAATGATCAGTTACCTTGGCACATTCTCTTACTGTCTTTGACACAGGGTCTCATGTAGGTTGGGATGCCTTGAACTTGCTATGTAGCCAAAGGCAGCTTTGAACTTCTGCTTCCCTTACATCTGTCTCCTTTGCATCTGCCTCCCAAATGTGCCACTGTTCTCATCTCTCCAGGGGTTTACAGGAATATAATCAGATTATTTGCATCTAGTAATCACTGTAGCTCATCTTTTCTTGTTTCCAGCTTCATTCTGTTCCCTATCATCTAACTATATTTCTGGAACAAGGCCAGACAAAAACCTCTTACTTGGTGTCCTGTTATATCTTTTTATTTTAATGAGATGACTGTAATGCAGAGACATTAACCAAGCTTTTAATACTTTTGGATTTTATTTATCATTTATGACTGCTACAAGAATCTTTTTAGCATCTATTGAAAAGATAGATTCTTTTTCCCTATAAATGAACCATAAGCTCTGCAAGGATGCCAGTTTGGTTGTGCCACCAGATGTGGGTGCTGGGGACCAAGCCTGGATCTCTGCAAGAGCAGTGAGTGCTCTTAGTCATCTCTCCAGTTCTTCTAAAAGGAATTTTAAAAATACACATTTCTCTCCATTTCTTCTGCCCCATACCTTAGTTTAGGTTATCATATTGCATGTACTTTCTATATTACCACTCCAGTGGTCTCTCTGGTCCTAATATTCATTTACTCCCTATAATCCAACCAAGTGAGTTCCTTTCTAACCAAAAGGTTATATATTTTTTTCTGCCAGGATAAAATTCATTAACGACTTTGCACTACTCTTGGCATAAACAGTAGTCTCTTTAGTTAACCAATTTAAGACATGATCCCTCTTCACCGGCCATGCCTCACTATTTGAGAATCCCCACCTAACACTATGTTCTAGATCTACGAAACACTTAAGGTTCTTTACTAAATGTGGCATTTTACTCCGGGATCTCTGCACTTGCCATCTTCACCCTCGAATTTCCTCCCCTGCTTTCACTTTGTATGTCTCAGCTTCGATGTTACTTCCTCCTGGAGATTTTCCTGAAACCCTGCTGTTGGCTGGATGCCTTCTTCCATGTTCATGTACAGCATACAACTGCACTATCTGACTATTCATCTCCAGTGTACTCCTCTTTCACCACAGAGATTAAAAAGCCGCCCGTGTGCTGTATCCCACAGCTCCTGACCCAGTACAAGCTCATCAACTGATCATTACACATGCAGATGAATGAACGGATGAAGGAAGGGATGGAGAAAAGCAACAAAGGCCTGCTCTTTGTTAATTTGCTTACTTGGACCTCCTGCAGGCTGAGCACAGAGCATTCCAGAGTCAGGCTCTTGGTTGAGCTCTCATTTTCAGATCCCATCCTGAAATTCTGGATTTATTGTGTCTCCCAAGTCCTCTTACCTGAACCAACCCCGGCTCACATACAGGAGGCAATAAAAACTGGAGTCATATATAACTCAACAATTTTTAAAGATTGCAACTCTGAATGAAGGGACATCTCCTGCAAAAGAAGTTCAGTTATGTTCAAATCCTGTCTGATTATTACTTACTAGAGAAATGTGGTTCTCTGGAGAAATATTACTAAACTTGGCAAGAAACTTCTCAGCAGCATTTCTCTTGGCTTGTTTTTTTGATGCCCCCTTTCCTAAATAAAGAAAAAGAAACAGAAGATTTAGAAATTAATGTCCATAGAGAATGATAAAACGTATACAGAGTTGTGTTTTATTAGTGAATACCTCAGGATTTTCATACATTGGCCCAATACTTTTTATTGCAGACATTTCTGTTTGTTGTAATATATACATACGGTGTGTATATCTTAACATACCATACCTCCCAAATCCTTCTGTGTTCACCTTTATCAAATCTGGCAGCATTTAGCTGCCAAAGTAAACACACACACACACACACACACACACACACACACACACACACGAGAGAGAGAGAGAGAGAGAGAGAGAGAGAGAGAGAGAGAGAGACAGACAGACAGCCATGTGCTAGATAAATCCTCTATTACTAAGCTATACCACCAGTCCTCAAATACCATTAATTATTGTATTTTTTAAAGTGTCTGTGTGTGTGCGTGTGTGTGTGTGGGGGGGGGGCATATAGAGAGAGACGTGTATATGTGAATGTATGTGTGTGTGTGTGTGTGTGTGTGTGTGTGTGTCTGAGCCCACCCATGTTAGGGAACATAGAGGCCAGAGGCTGATGTTGGTTATCTTCCTTTGCTGTTCTCTATTTCTGTTTTTGTTTAATAAAATTTGTATTTGTTTGTTGTTTGTTTGTTTTCCAGGCAGGGTGTGTCCCTGAACCTGGAGCTCACTATTTTAGCAGCACTGGCTGGCCAGTGAGCCCCAGGGCATCTACATGCTTTACTGTGTGCCAGCTGATCACAGGGTAGGTGCCAAGGATTCAAACTCAGGTTCTGGTTATGCAGCAAGCACTTTACCCGCCAAGCCATTTCCCCAACCCAGGAACTGTTTTCTTCAACAATTTGTCTTTAATTGAAAGTTTGGAGCACTTGCAAACTTTCTCTATATCTAGCACATGAATCATATATGGTTTGATTCTAACCAATTAGATTTATCAAATATACTTGAATTATAATTCCTAACTCTTAACATCTAGTTCTTGCTTCTAATCTTTTATAAGCTGACAACTACATGAATTTTTTTAAAAATTAATAAAAGTATAGGAGACACTGGGATTGAAAGACACATTAAATATCCACTTCTGTACTTTACTTGTATAGATTTAAAAACTGGGGCTAGCTAGACATGGTAGCTCAGGACTTTCATCTTTGTACTTGGAAGGGAGAGGCAGTCGGATCTCTGTAAGTTCAAGGTTAGCATGGTCTACAGAGTGAGTTCCACAACAGCCAGTGCTATCTAGTAGGGAGACCCTGTCTCAAAAACAAAACCACAGAAACAACTGGGGATAGCACTCAGTCATAGAACACGTGCCTAGCACATGGTAGGCTATGTGTTAAATAGCCAACACCACGAAACAATAACCAAGCAAACTAGCAAACAGCGGAAACCAAAGAGACTGAGACGTTTGCTCAAGCGTCTAAAGCATGACTCCATGAAGAACGTAAGCTGAAGGCCCTGCTTTCTTCTGTGCTGGCCACGTGGCCACTTAAGAGTAAACACTGGCCTGTTACTTGAGCCTAATCTGCAGCTAAGGTAGAACGTTATTTATTTTATTTCTCTTTTCTCATCTGTACTAGTGATTGGACCCCTTATGACTGCTCTGCACCCATAGCACCCATATATAATCCCATATTAATCTACTTTAGAAGTGCCCAAAGGGTCTGGAGAGATGGCTCAGTGGTTAAGAGCACTGACTGCTCTTCCAGAGGTTGTGAGTTCAAGTCCTGGCAACTACCTGGTGGCTCACAACCATCTGTAATGGGATCCGATGCCCTCTTCTGCTGTGTCTGAAGACAGCTACAGTATACTCATATATATATGTCTTAAAAAAATAAAAATAAAAAAAAGTGACCAAAGCATGCCAGGGAGGTTAACATAGGGATTCTCACTAGTACTTTTTTTTTTTAATATTTATTTATTTTTATTTATAAGAGTACATTGTCGTTGTCTTCAGACACATACCAAAAGAGTGCACCGATCCCATTACAGATGGTTGTGAGCAACCATGTGGTTGCTGGGAATTGAACTCAGGACTTCTGGAAGAGCAGTCAATGCTTTTTTTTTTTTTGCTCTTAACCACTTAGCCATCTCTCCAGCCCCTCATTAGTACTTTTTAAAGTGACTGTTTTTTTCTCATAGTTTATGTCTTTTATAACACAAAATTTGCTGCAACTAGAAAAATATATGCTATCTCTTTGTCATTTATTATATTATTATTTATATTTTATATTTTATGACTCTGGGGACTAAAACTAGGGCCTCAAACGCACTAAATAAATAGTCTACCATTAGGAAACACACCATCAGAAGCTTACCATAAGTTTTTTAACACATAGTCTCTCATTCTTCACTCCCCCGTTTTCCAGTCCAGTGAAAACTACTTAAATCCCAGAACCTATAATTTGCCTGTCTTTTCAGTTACAATCTCATTTTAAAAACATCAAATTAAGAAATATAACTATTCTCAGAAAGTCAACAATAGTAGAAAAGAGACATCAATATCCAAAGAGCCATGTGACAGACATTTCTATGGCAAGTCCCCATCTGAAAACATTGCAAGTGCCTCTAATTGTAAGAATCGAGTACCAGTTTCCATGAATGACTCAAGCCTGCAAATCGTGGTGTATTCTCTCTTATGAGCGGGTCCTCCTTCCTGGGACAGGGTATATTCAGGAAGTCGCCAGCCATGGTGAATTGCTAATTCCTGTAAAATTGATGAGGTTTCAATAGTAAATTTAACTATTCAATGGCTCAGTCACACAAATGATGTTCCTCTTAGATTCTGTTTCTGGTTATGTCCTTGAAAAGAACCAATGGGAAACTGGAGGAACACCCTGTCATTTCACATAAACAGACCCACATTTTATATTCTTCTATCAATGCTAAAACCACAGCAGTTCTGTGCCATTGACGGTGCTTTTCAATTGAATGCCTGCACTCAATGGGAATGTCAGGCTACATGTGTTTTTTTCTTTCTTTTTTTTTCTTTTTTGCTAGAATCAAGCAATTAAGTAGGCTACCTCTCTCCTCTTGAATTTAGTCACACAACTAAGGTTCTGTGTAGATTTTTTCTCAACAGAAGTAGAAAGAGGTAGGTTGCAAGAATAGTGAGAAATACCATACCCTTAAAGCATAAAGCCAGTTACCCAACTGCTTGTCGGCCTTTTGGCTAAGAAAAATACAGACCTGTTACACCAAGGTCTGCTTATATTGAGTAACTATAATCAAACAAAGGCTAATACTGAACAAGAGGAAAGTCCAAAACAAGCTAGTAAGAAAATAATTTCAAGCTAGCCACACAGACTGCACTGATCACAACTTAGAAACGAAATACTCATTGGGGCATGGTGGCTCATGCCATTAATCCCAGCACTCGGGAGGCAGAGGCAGGTGGATCTCTGTGAGTTCGAGGCCAGCCTGGTCTACATAGTAAGATTCTAGGATAGTCAGGGACACATAGAGAGATCCTGTCTCAATAACACAAAGAAGAAAGAAAACAAAATATTCATGTTCCCCCATTATGTTTACAATACCAACTGCCTGTCTCAGCCTTGATGATAGTACAAATTTATTACCCCTTTGGTCAGTAAACAAATAGTATGGAAAACTAACTTACCTGTAATGAACCAATTGGATTCAGCTGGTTCTTTGGCTGTTTGGATGGATCAGGCATTAAGGGGTCAGGAACTGCAAAGCTAAACATTAAAAGTGTTATTAAATAAAATGATTTCCTCCAAGCTACTAAATAAATGACAATGTGTTGCCGGGCAGTGGTGGCGCACGCCTTTGATCCCAGCACTTGGGAGGCAGAGGCAGGCGGATTTCTGAGTTCGAGGCCAGCCTGGTCTACAGAGTGAGTTCCAGGACAGCCAGGACTACACAGAGAAACCCTGTCTTGAAAAACAAACAAACAAACAAACAAACAAAAACAAAAACAAAAAAACAAAACAAAACAAAACAAAAAAATGACAATGTGTTCTCCATTTAACCACCTCAGCCCAAGCTCTTCTATTTCGTCTACAAGGACTGAATGGCCTTCTCTATGACTTCTTTGGGACATATAATCCTCTAAGATTTTGATGTATCTTGCATGTATGTGGGAAGGGGGATTTTAACCAGGGGAAAGAGAACAGTGTCTTCAAGGGAGTTTGAAATGACCAGTTATTTGGGAAATCAATGCCTACTTGTGAAGAAGCTGCACTCCACATTGACAACCATCTAAATAAACAGCTGAAGCGACATTCCTGCCATGACACGAGATTCAGCTACTGCGATCTCCTCCAACTGGCACATCTAACACAGGCTGGCGGAGTAGTCAAGCCTTCCCTTACAATGCTGCATGCCGAAGCTATGCAGATACTTGGGATGGAGCAGAGAGAAAGTCCTTGAGTAGGCCGGTAGGCCAGACTACATTAGTGATTCTCATCTTGTCTGTCAAGAAGCACAAACACATAGCAAAGTTTGCTGACTGTTACAAACACATGTAAAGTTTCATGGTGACAAAGTGAAGTGCCCACACGCTGAGAGGACCTGCTGTGTGCTGATTTCCACAAACATTCTGGCATGACCTTTGGGTTACTCAGAACAGCAAGGTCACCAACAGGTGGAGGTGCTCAAAAGCTGGGCTACCAGAAGTGTGACCTGAAAGCCAGCGTAAGTCATTGGTATTCAGGACCATAGGGAGGTAAGCAGCACGAGTGAGCTTCAAGGCTGGCCTGGGGCAAGCACTTATCTTGAAAGTAAGTACGTCACTATCTTAAAATTACCCAAAAGCTTGAGAGTGACCTGGAAAGAGAGAGCTATGGCATGGAGCCTAAATATACTCCTAAATCTGTAAGTCTCACTGTGGTTAGACAACAAAAACACCAACTATGGGCAGATTACACAAGACTAATTTCCAGGCATCTGTGGGTAAGAGAAGCTGAAGGTACGCCATGTTCTACAGTGTGCCCAGTGGAAACTGTAGACTCCATTTATGAGATGTTCAGTGCTGTAGGACCAACACTCTTTGTAAAAGCACTGACACCGGCAAACATTTCCATTTCGAAATATCCAGAATTACTGCCCCACTTAACATCCCCCTGTATTTGATACATGAAATCTTGATCCTTTTTCCAAATGAGCTCCTAAGAGTACTTTCAGCTAGAGTGGGAGAATTGTCAGTTGGAGTCTAGCCTGGGCTACATAGTAAATTTTTGGTCAGCTAGGCTACAAAAGGCAAAGTAAGACCATCTCTTAAAAGAAAAAAAAAAGTTGGCCAGGTACTGGTACCACAGGCCTTTAATTCCAGCACTCAGAAGGCAGAGGCAGGTGGATCTCTATGTACTGGAGGCCAGCCTGGGCTACAGAGCTAGTTCAAGGACAGCCAAGGCTACACAAATAAACTGTCCCCCGGTCCCCACAATAAAAAAAAAAAAAAACTGAAAAGAAAAAAAAATTACTACTTTCACTGACTTTTTCCATCTTACACCTTATTTATTTAGTGTACAAAATAATGGATCAAAATTAACATATTCATACTAAGAATATTAGTATCTGCCACAAATACTGACTTCTCTCCATCATCCAGTGAAGCCTAGTTCATGACAGCTTAACTAGCAGATTGAACAGGCTTAAATGGTCTTTAATGGATGGCAGGCTTTCCGAGATGTGGAGTTTTAGAGTGGTGGTATTAACAACTGTCCGCTCTGTTGCTTTTGAGAGCATATGAAAATGTTTAATCTTACCTCAGCCATGAAAATTTTGAGCTGCGGAATACAAAGAAATTTAGCTCACCAAATACTTGCATTGGCTTTCAAAATGTTTATGGCGGCCTCTGCAGCTCTGTGCTTCGCCAGCTTCTTACTTGTACCTTCACCTGAATTAAAGACGGGAGAAAAAAAGTCCTTAGTCTCTGTGAAGAAGTATGGGTTTCATAGCTGTGGCCATAATGCAGAACAAAGTCACTATATGCATGCAGTTAGTTATATTAGTAAAACTCTCAATATGTGAAATCAACACATTAAAGCCAGTTTTAAAAGTACAACTTATTTGAGTTTATGCATTCCTGTATAAAAACACTATTTCTATACCATATATGTGTACTATATAAAATGGGAATAAGCTAGACCCTGTCACACCTCCTGAAGAAAAAGTGAAGGGTAAGGAAAGCTTACATCACAAGTCTTCTACACAATCTGTATAACTAGCATGGGTAGATATGGGGAGGATCAGGAAACTGACATACATCCTCATTTCAGTTGCCGTACAAGGTAAATGGGGAAGCCCATCTTTTCCGTCTGAGTTCAAATCCTCAAACTCATAGAAAATGTTTTCAAGTATGACCCTCGAGAATCAGGACACAGAGCCCAGTACTCTCTTATCTACTAAAACAGACACTTAGGATATGGCACAAGGCTAAACAGAATCTCTTGTTCTCTAGGTCCGAGAGCCAAATGCCTGTTAAGAGATAACTGAAAAACAAAGGGCATATTATAACAAGTTCAAGCTGTAAGGGGGCAACAAGATCCGCGGCTTGCTACATGTGGCCATGCAATCGAACCTATCCAGAAGGCTGAAGCAGGAGGATTGAGACTTAGGGGCTAGTTTGGGCCCCCACCAGACACTGTGTCAAAACAAACAAACAAAAGTAGCTTAGCTACTTTTGGAGATACTCAGGAAGTTTTCCATGGAGGAAGGGGAACTATATGGATTACTAGAAGACAAGTCATGTGAGGAGGAGGCAAAGAACACCTTGGGCAGAGGAGCCCCTGCGAACGGTTCCGGGCGACACAGCACACAGTGTTCTCAAGGCACCAAGGAGTTGAAAATGAATAATGCCCTTGAGAGTGATGAAAGGGATTCTGAGATGCAGGGGTGCAGGAAGAAGGGGTGGAGAAGCAGATTATACATCTGTCCTCTGCAAACCTTTGTCTGTATAAGAATTGCCAGGGGAGGTTTTCTTTTTAAAGCACATACTCTAATCTCACCATCTGGGAAGGGCCGGGTGCTCAGCATTCCTACCAAGTATCTGTGCGGTACTGAGGCTCCTTTAGGACATTTGTAAAAAGCTTGTAAATCATGCTAGCAAGTTGGGGTTTGTTTTAAAAGTTTGCAAGATGGGGAGATTACTAAATGGACTAAAAAGAAAGAAAAGAAAAGAAAAGAAAAGAAAAGAAAGGAAAAGAAAAGAAAAGAAAGCAAAAGAAAAGAAGAGAAAAGAAAGGAAAGGAAAAGAAGAGAAAAGAAGAGGGAGACAAATTTGAATGCTAGAAAAAGCATTTGGAGTTAGGCAATGGTGCAGCATACCTATAAACCCAGAGTTTGGGAGGCTGAAGCAGGACAGAAAAAAAAAAAATAAAGGTCAGCTTGGGCTACATAGTAAGTCTCTGCTTCAAAACTGCAACTAAGAACACTAGCTGTCCTGCAGAGAATGCACACCACAAGACTCCAAGTTGAAAGAGCAGTTACAAGATAGGAACTTTAGTCCAAGAGAAAGGTAACAATGGTCTAGACCAATGGTTCTCAACCTGTGGGATTTGGCCCCACCCCACTCAGGGGTTAGATGTTTACATTCCGATTCATACCAGTAGCAAGATTATGAAGTAGCAACAAAATGAAGTATGTAATTTCGTAAGTTATGAAGTAGTAACAAAATAATTCTACGGTTGGGGTCACACAACATGAGGGACTGAATTAAAGGGCTGCAGCGTTAGGAAGGTTGAGAACAGCTGCTCTAGAGCAGAGGCAGCAAGAGAAAGAGAGAAGCTGACTCAACAGCTATCCAGAAGACAGGGGCTTATGGCAAAATAGACACAAG
The DNA here is from genome assembly GCA_019843815.1 of Montemys delectorum. NCBI lineage: Eukaryota > Metazoa > Chordata > Mammalia > Rodentia > Muridae > Montemys > Montemys delectorum. The sequence continues at coordinate 1,806 of JADRCD010208381.1, read as the reverse complement.
GACAGGGAGAAAAGGGAACAGGGCAGAGTCAGGAAGATAACCTCAAGCTTCTATTGACCAACGGACTGTGGTGCCTACCAGACCAAAAAAGAAAACAAGGAATGTAAGGGGAAAAAAAAACAGTTTAAGTGAAAATATGGTTGAGTTTAGGCCAAGAGTCTGAGATGTCTGTCCCTAATATGCCCAAGCAAAGATACCCGGAAAGCACATAGGCAGATATGCTCTGTACCTAATTGAAGACAAAGATTTCAGAGTTAAGTCTTTAGATAGTCACTGAAGCTGGGAAGGCTGAGAAGTTACTACGGGAAGATAGGCTTGTGTGAGAGGAATCTAAGGTAGAATGGTTGAAATAGGTTGCTTGTCTCTAACCCAAATGCATTAAAGGGGAAAATGGCTTTTTTCCCCTTGAACATTCCTCCCAAATATTTGAAAAATGACCAGCTAAAGTAGTAACTTAATTCTAACCTTGTGGATTTCTAGAAGGAAACTTCCAGTGCATACCTACAACCCATCTGTCCCACACACAAAAATTTAAAAAGCTTCAGTTTTCTTGAAGTTGCTCCAATGAATACAGGCAACCTCAGATCCCCATATTTGAATACATGATATGCTCAGACTAGCCAACAGTGGAACTTTAGCTTTTCCTAATTTTTTTCTTAGTATAAATATACAAATTAAACTATGCAACAATTTTTTTGTTTTCAACTAAGTAGGTATATAGTATAAAATAATGTCCCTGTTTACAAACAGCAACTCGTAACTGTTTTCTCAGGCTTAGACTAAAAGAAGGCATGAATCTGAACTTTAAAACTTCATTGTTGTGTAACCTTGGGCATGTAGCTTCTGAAAAGGTCTTTAAAGTTGTTATTTCATGAAAAAAAGGGAGAGGGCAGTGGTGGCCCACGCCTTTAATCCCAGCACTTGGGAGGCAGAGGCAGGCGGATTTCTGAGTTCAAGGCCAGCCTAGTCAACACAGTGAGTTCCAGAACAGCCAGGGCTACACAGAGAAATCCTGTCTTGAAAGACAAAAAAAAAAAAAAAGGGTGGTGGTGGTGGTGAACAATTTTATACAAAATACCTATGTAGTGTCTAGAACTAGAAGCTACTGTGCTTGGAGGGATACTGCTTGGAGGGATACAGTAAGGGAGTCTTCTACCTTTCCTTAATTTTTCATGGACATAGACTCAGGCATGGTACCAAGAATAAAAAGTTCCAGATCTGTCTATAAAAAGGGAAACTCAGAAAATTCTGACGCCACGCCTACTAGCTTCTGCATTGGTAACTTTGTAACACTGAAAGGCGATAGCACCCACGGACTTAGTTATCGGAGCTCCAAGGATATTTCCAGCTTTTAATTCTTAAGAGGAACTTTAGCCGGCTCCCCAGATATAGGAAAGTGTGCGGGATGCTTGGGGTTTCTGAGCTTCCTTACATCTTAGCAAGATAAAATTAGGGAGCGAAACAAATGAAGTTGATCCTGGAGTCTCGTGTCTTCAGAGTAAGCTCCCACAGCCGTCTTAATTAAAAAGGCACTTTTCCTTACTGAAAAGCAATACAGAATCAGGACCACCAATCCACATGGTCATGGGGAATTAACTGCATACAGACCTGTGCAAGTTATGTCACCAACGGTTACTCTGAAGGTGAAAGTGGGCACGTGTACTTGCACATCGGATCGTTCACATTCATATACTGGAATGTTCTTGGTCTTCATGCCGTATTCGTGCAATACCTGAATCGGTGTTTTCCCAGGCTTAGCTGTTATCATCTTGCCCAAACTGCAAAAACCAGAAAAAAAAAAAAAAA